>CM055897.1:17603075-17826034 GCA_029582155.1 Panopea generosa
CTGTGTAAGTGATTGTCACTGAATGAGATCCAATGTAAAATGTGGGTGGTGGAATATACATATGGTTAAAAGGTGCAATTGCTGATGATTCAAGGGCCATAACTTTGACATAATTATATTCATCCAATCTGAACAGTTCATTTACGTTTGTATAACTGCATGTTCTTTGCAAGTTTAGTCGAGATCAAATTAAAAATGTCAGGTTTTATGTGTATAAGAAGATCAACTGAGGTTGACTTTGATAATTCAAGGGTCATTATTCATACATTATCAGATTCAGCCAGTTCAAAAACTTGTCATGTCCAATAACATATATTTATATACTGGTAACAAATGTAAGTTTGGTGATACTTAAACTCAATTGCTAAAGTGTACACAATTTAAGATTAAAAATCCTCAACAATAAGACCTTCTTTTCAATTTCTTTCTGTTGTCTAACAACTTTTTGTTAACGGGTTTTCATTACATTTCAGGTTATATATGGCATAACCAGTTTTATTGGTGGAGTAAAACCTCACATAAATCTGAGTAGAACCACAATTCCTCCACAAGTAAACAACTGGCAGACTTTCTCACATAAAGTTATATTCGAGCGAGCGGGACTCAAGGTTAGTGATCTTGAGACGGTGCCTTTGACCACTCAGCCACAGAGGACCAGTCTTAACAAAAATACTAACCATGATGATGGTCACTTAGTGTCATTTATCAAATCCAACAAATGGACAGAAGATTAAAACAGAGAAATTACACCAGTTTACATTCAGCCATTATGCTAAAACAAACTTAACTTACCACATTAAGTAATTTATTTTCAAGATTGTCATTGATTTTTTGCATCCTTTTATGACTTTCCATCAACCTGCAAGAGAGTAAATAAAGATTATTTATACAATGCTTGCCGTACATTATATACTACACAAATATTTCTATTGATCTTTTATGAAAAAGTAGTTCAATGCCGATAGGGGACTTGTTTATTCTAAAGGAAAATAGCTAAAGAGCCATGGTATAATTTAAATTTCTCATTTGTGTAGAGCCAGGCCCGATTTGCTCAGTCGGTTACGCATCTGACTATCAATCCAGGGGTTGTGAGTTTGAATCCCCACCCAGCAACAATCTCCGTGACAGTTGATATACAACATTGTGTCTCATAATCATTCATCTCTCACCGCTGATTCAAGTGGGAAAGTTATCAGTTACTTGTGGAGATGGGGTGTGCTAGAGTATTGGTTAACCTTTCTGGACCCAAGAAACAACTGGTTAGGTTAACTAATCGTCTGTTGGCCTTCGATGGCCAAAAAAATGATGTTAACTATTCAATTATTTGTGTAGAAAAAGTGACCATTTAATACTCCTTATCTATTTTTGCAACCACTTTACTTTTGATTTTCATTAATTAATTCCACAAGGAGTTCACCTAAACAATGTGTGCCTAGGTCTGGTTATGCATGGAATATCCAGTTTTATTGGTGGAGGACGATGTCTCAAGAAATTTTAGTAGAGCCACCATCCATAATCAACAAGTAGCTGGCAAACTTTCTCACATAATTTTCTGGTCTCATACTCATGACCTCAGTGGCAAATAGCCATTAGAAAAGCCATAGACCAGTCAGCCACGAAGGACCAAACATACGCGTTATGAAAGGTTACTGCCAGAAACAAGTCTTGGACTTGATGGTATAAGTATTATCTTCAGTTCTAACATGATAAGACAACTTACATATATTTATTTCCAATATTCATTTTTATATCTCAAGGTTTATAACCCCAACATTCTCTCTCATATAAAATGTATGGATTATACTAGAACTAGTCTAAAAACATGACCAAAGATTTCCCCAGTTTTTCACTATTGGCTGTAAACTATGTAGGAGCACATTGATTGGACAGTAACTTTGGGAAAAGTGAAATAAAACATGAACACTATGAACATTAAAATTTCTGTATAATTATGAAGACGAGCAGAGAATTATATAATATCTCTTATTAATATAGTACAGCCCAAAATTAGTACCACCAAATTTTTCTAGACCCAACCCACATTTCTGGCACATGCTTTAGTACTCTATGAACTGTGGGACAGGCGGATTTTCTTCTTTTTGATTCAATTGAGTTTAACAGACCTTAAGTAGGCGATGTCGAGATACAGGATACTCTAAGTCTGACATTTTAACCTGATTTTTGATATTTTGATTTACAAAATACTACCTCTCATATCTGTCACGGAGTTTAATGAGATCATCTCTTGATTTGAGCACATCATAGTTTGAGTTCCGTATTCTGTTTTCAAACTCATGCTCCATGTTAGATATATGGGCCTGACTGCGTAACAGCTGGCTCTGCAACTCTTCAATACGCTGTTGTTGGTCCAGCACACATCTATATAGTAACAGAATGATCAAATGTTTCATGTTAATGGACATATATCTATATAGTAATAGAATGATCAAATGTTTCATGTTACTGGACACATATCTATAAATAGAAATATAACGATCAAATGTTTCATGTTACTGGACACATATCTATAAATAGAAACTTAACGATCAAATGTTTCATGTTACTGGACACATATCTATAAATAGAAATATAACAATCAAATGTTTCATGTTAATGGACAAATATCCATAAATACTAAATTTACATGTACTACTAATATAATGATCAAATGTTTCATGTTATATGTATTGGACATATATCTATAAAATTTATAAATATATGTCCAATACATGTAACATGAAATATTTGATCATTATATACTATTTATAGTATAAATAGTATATAATGATCAAATAGTTCATGTTATTTGACATGTATCCATAAACAGTAATGCACAGCATGTTTCACTTTATTGGAACACACATTTACAAACAGTTATACATTGTCAATATATTTATAACATGTTATAAGACATACTAGTATATCTGTATACAGGTAACTGGTAACCAAATATTGTATATACACGGTGCCGAAAAATATATGTGTTTCTGTTAACACTCTCAAAAAAATTAGCATAGATAGATATTTTGTATAAGTATTCTTTTTATTTTTTATTGTATACAGTATATACAGAACATTAAAAAAAACTTTAACACAAAAACGTTATGGTAGGTAGGGTAGATAGGGTATTCATTTTTTTGGACTACCAGGACACATATCTAAGAATAGTAGTAATATATAGATAAAATGTTCCATGTTACATACATATTATGTGTCATGGTTTCGGACACACGTACACACACAAACAAATATATATGGAGATAATTATTTGTGAATAACCAGGCATAAATGTACAGGGCAGATGATATGATGGTGAGCGCGCCAAGCTCAAGGCATCTGCCAAACCAATAAATTTGGTGTTAACTATGACTTATACAAGGTATGTCCCAAAAGTAATAGGATGCATTTAGAAATATGCCTTTAAGTGTTTCAATCCAAACAAAGCTTGGTATGGATCATTTCCCATATTTAAACTACAAGCAAGCAAAATTTCAATATTGTACACCACCTTTTAATATTTATTTTTGCAAGTCAAAATGTATATGTAACAAAGTATAGGGGAGTCAAATGAAAGTCATTCTTTTTTCGAATTATGAACAGCTGTGCAAAACACAATTTTTGTGGTATTGCACCCACTTCTGGAACATGTTACGATACTATGATGACTCATAGATCCTAACCACAGAATGTACACTCAGGCACATGGCCCGAAGGTACTGAAAGCGCTTTTCACGAAGATCTGACTTGAATCTCGGGAAAACCACACAAGATTTCGTTTGTCCAGATCGTTGATGGTCAGGTACTTTTGTCTCACCATTGGAAACCCGTTTGTACTTCCAATAGATAAGACTCCAGGATATGCCTTCTGTTAAAGAGTTGTGTGAAATAAACTTCAGAGTATCCTGTGGGGTCATATTACACTCCAAATTTCCACTCTAGGTGTGACATCATCCATTTTTTTTACTGTTCAAATTCGTACTTGTTATTTCGAAAGTGTGCACAATATTCAAATGTTTATCGATAACGTCATATTTTTAAAAGACATTCGCACATGACCTGAAATTACGTCCACTTTTATTTTATAACGTTAGGCACGATATTGAGGAAGTCAGCTTTCAAAGGCAATGTTGTTTCTTTATATGGCGTCTAATTTCAAAGTCCCCCGCACTTCTAAATTCGCATTACTATGGTGACTTAATGATGGCTGAATGTTGATTTGATCTTTTATGACAATAGAAGATGTGTCGATCTATCCATTGATACCACTGGTTTGCATGCAAACCCTTAATTCAAAAATGACAGGGTCATCCTTTTACTTTTGGGACATACCTTGTATACTTTGGTTTTACATGCAACACATCTGGACTGGACAGACAATTTACATACATAAACTGATAGCTTTATATGAGTAGGATCCAGTTAAAGATTCATGATTACTCACTTGCTATTATATAGCATTGTAACTAGGCGTGCTCACCATAATCTCAAACCTGGTCTGTACATTTATGTCTGGTTATTCGCAAATAATTATCATCATAGTTATATATATCATACATTGTGAATAAGCATCGGAAAAAAATCCAAAAAATAGGAAATTCCGTTTTTGTGATTTCAATTATCTCCCTATATATATACATATATTCATATCAATATAATTATTATCTTTTCTTTCTTAACATTTAATGCTATGTAACAAAAGAATGACAACAATATTTTACCTTGGATCATTGACAAATCTTCCATCACAGGTACATCCACAATGCTGTAAATATATGTTTTTTTACAATTGATGTATTTTTAATAACGGCAATGATAATAACCAAATTTGCTAGACTAAGTTGTTTGTTGTTGTCTGACTATCAGTCCAGGGTTCCTGAGTTCAAATCCCCATTGAGCAATAGTCTCTGTAATGATTGATATACGACATTGTGTCTCATAACATTTGTCTCTCACTGCTGATTCAAGTGGGAAAGTGATCAGTTGCTTGCAGAGATGGGGTTGTGCTCAAGTACTGGTTAACCTTTCTGGATCTGAGAAATGGTGGTTAGGTTAACTGATCATCTGTTAGTCTTTGGTGGCAAAAAAATTTGGTAAATATTCAATAAATGTTATCAATCATCTATGTTTAAAATGATGGTGATTAGTTTACAGAATCAATAATTATACTATTAATCATTAACAAACACCCGGCCGGGTCATACCAAAGACTTCAAAAATGGTACTAGAAGCTTCCTCGCTTGACGCTCAGCATTTAGAGGAGAGTTCTAGTTCTGGTCGGCCCGGCGTCAGTATAATGTGACTGGGTAGTGTATCATACCATGTGTCTGCGGCATGATACTCCAGTGTGACAGCGCTTAAAATACTGTCTCATGTAGACACCATCGCGATATGACTGAAAAATTGTTGAAAGCGACGCTAAACACCATACAACAACAACATCACTAACAAACTAGATTGTTCAGGAATAAAGAAAAAGCTGAGCCAACTGAATTATGCAAATACATGTACAATCAAACCTGTCTTCAGCAGCCAGTGAAGGGAAGGAGAAAAAATGGTCTTTTAAGACAGGTTGTTGCTTAATACAGGTGAATATGCACTGAAACCATAACATTGGGGTATAGCAAATATGGCTACTTAAGACAAGTGGCTGCTTAATAGAGGTGACCGCTTACACAAGTTTTACTGTATTAACAAAGTCCATAAGTATATACTTCTCGAACAAGACAAATATAAATTAAGTCCATAAGTAGGTCAAGGTTGGTAATATATATATAAACATTTTCAACATGTATAGAATCAATACTGTTATGGAAAAACTAAATAGATTTTGAAAAACAATTAAAAAATTCAACAAAACTCTAACCACATAATAATAGGGTTTTACAATATAGAAACTTACGTAACTTAGCAATACAAATTGTTTGTATACCATAATAGGAATGTGTTTATGAAGTTTAGTCACTATGTTAAAGAAGTTTGTTTAGAAACAAAAACCTTTAACAAAACAGTGACAATGACAAGGGTCATAACAATAGCTCGTTTATTTTAAAAATGTTAATACGGTAATTCCTTTCAAGTTCCAGCTAGTAAAACTTGGTTATTAATATTTTCATATGGTTATACTCAGGCTTTTCATGACAAGTCGAAGGTTTGACATATACAAACATTTATAATGAAACATAAGCTAATGTTTCAACCTTTAGTTATTTTAACCCTTTACTCCATAGATACACATTTTCTCGCACCAATCAGAGAAGGTCTTTGAAAACAGTGCAGGAAGAGTTCAGATTGCTCATAATGAGCAATCTGAACACTTCCTGCACTGTTTTCCACTCTGTCAGTTAATATAAACATAATTCACCAAATAATTCAAAAGCGTTCTATCTTACGTGTCCAAAGGTGTCTATATTAGAGGTGTCAAAAGGCATCTTTATGAAGTAACGGGTTAATGCGTTTTAATGGGGTTACACGCCATTTTCGATACATGATAAATACATGTCTATAGCATATCCAGTTTTATTGGTCGTGAAGGACCGCAGAACGAATCTGAGTAGAAATGCTGTATTTTTGCAAGTAACTGGCAAACTTTCTCATATCAAGTTTTTAAACCAAACTGGACTTAAATCCCAAACCTCAGCAATGAAAGGTAATTAGTGGTTAGTTGACAACTTGGTCACGGAGGACCTCTTATCCAAACCAAACATAGACCTTGTCAGAACACAAATTTTATTAACAATATTTAGGTATTCTTACACTGCAGGCCCTGGTGAGATTCATCTGAGAGACATTGTCCGAGAATTGTCGTTTATGCATCATGTCTTTTGTCACCACCTTATCTTCGGTTCCATGTCACCAACCTGGTCCTAAAAGACGGTCAACATGTATCCATTATATGTGTAGAATTGACAAGATATGTGCATATGTTACAAGATGTATTATTACACTGATTAAAACATGAGTTTATCCCTGTATTTACACAAAATAGTTCACTCATACATGAACTTTTTCGTGTAAATACAGGGAAAAATTTATGTAGAGCTGTCAGGTTAACAGATTTCAGTATTAAATGTGTACACGAAAGCTAATAAACGACACACATCCGTTTACACATTGTTCAAACCTGGGTATTTTGTATAAGCATTATCTAAGTTGAATATACAGCTTATTACTAGTGTATACCGTAAATGTTTAAATAACCCTTCAAACAAATGGCTGACATGTCCCTCATGACATTGTAGTTTTGGAATAACTCCACAGTCATAATGATTAATAATGCCGTGAAACACACAAGGATAGTTGGAAAATATTTAATATCGTCAAATGATCTATTTACCAATTTACTTAATTTACTGGGTTCTAGAGTAAACTGGTACTGTACACGGATATTAAATTAGTAAAAGTGTATTGCTTTTAAATGACACAGATCAGTTTATATGTGTAAACGTGACAGCCCTACGTATGAGGGTCATGACGTTATATTATTTAATACATGTATGTATAAATGTTGCATACTTAGAAATAAAGTCATCTCCATTAAAGACAGGTCCTAAGGCTACCAAGTGCCTGGCCTTTAAGACCAAAGGTAGAATTTGCTTCCCAAATTTGGAGTCCATTCTGAAATATGCAGAGAACAGCAGCCAGGTGGTGTTGTAAGCATTTGAGAAATAGAAGTCATGTAGGGGAGATGCTGAAAGACCTTTCTTGGCCAACCCTCCAACATCGTAGGGATATTAACAGTTTTGTCTTTTTTTTATAAAATATTTCACGGTTTTGTCTCAAATATCAAAGACAATTACCTGTCCCATAATCCATATATCCAATCCTCAATGTCAACCTGACCTCACCCTTTTCAGTATAGGTGATTCCTCGCCTATACTGATTCATTTATATTCTCCTTCTTTCCAAGGCTCATCCCATTATGAAATTCCCTTCCATGTGCGACTGTGTCCTTCGAGACTATCAACGAGTTTAAGTCTAAGTTCTAGACTTGAATTGGAAGAGTGTCAATCTTTTTTAATTGACAGCTACCCATTACATCTTGTATATAGTTTTACATTTTATAGCAGCTTTGCATAGACCCACTTGTTATTTTTTGTTAGCTTGATCTCTGCAAGTTGCCACCACCCCACCTGTCGTGGTGTGTGCAGTATAGAGAGAAAAATATAATTATAAGCTGCCCAAAAGCCACTGCTTTATGTATATTAATATATATATACTGGTCATACCTAACACAATGAGTCTAAAAAATGTTCAACCATGTAAAGAATGGCATCAATACTAAACAGTAATAAGGTTACTTAAGTGTACTGAGTAAAAAACAGTTGCCAATACGAAATGCAATCAAATGCTGACGCTAACAGAAGTTGGAGCTTTGCGCATGTCTTCCCAGATTGTTATTATATGGGCATTCGCGGTAATAGGTATATCGCGGTATTAGGTATACAAGGGATATAAAAAAATAAAAGTGAATATTTGCTATAGTTCATTTGTTATTAACACGCATGTAATAACTTGCTGTCTTCTAGACAGCCGTTGAACTGTTGAATTGGCAAGTACGACACCGGTCATTTAAATGTCAAACGTTCGTCTAGAAGAAGAAGAGTATTTTATATCTTATAACTATTTTTTTTATAAAACAGGACGTCTGAGCTATTTTGTACACAAGCTATTAAATATTAATCGATAGATCTGCATCAGTATCTATGAACAGGTAATAAAAATTACGTACCATACACTTACCAATGACAATGTTTACGTGTATTTATTAAAATAATTGATTTCCGGTTCCCCCACTGGAACAGGTGCAGCTCTACAATGATTTAATTGAGGGTGTCGTAGAAATATATAAACAAAGTTATTTTAAAAGCAACTTGTAAAAAGTGAAAATCATATAACAGTAGCAATTGAAATTCAGAAACAATGCGTATAATTAGGAACAAATATGGTTGAATAGTTTGGCTATACTTTTGTTGTGCGCTCTGATCTATCATCTCCCGATGACAGCCGCTGTACGCTCCTGGAAATTTTCAAGGGAGATAATTTGAATACACACACACATTCGGATTGTTCTGCTCTTTTCCCCAACAATGGCAGTTGTTATTATATTTTGTCTAATGTTTTTATTTCTGCCACTAGCAAAGCAGTCAGCCACTCAGGATGCTTTGGCTTATGTTATGGATGCTGTTGAGATGATTATTGAGTTTTACCAAAAAGATTATAGAAATCTGAACGTAGATGGTCTGTATGGGCTTCGGGTTTTGGAAGGTAAAATATCATTGGATTTCGTGGCTATTTTCACACATAATGTTCTAATAGTGCTGTTTAGGTTAACCAAATAAGTTAATATTTATATCTGGACTACCTGTTAGCTTTTGTTCAAACAATGGTTACAATGTCTTACTGCAAAAATTTACGCGTAAGCTTGATAAAGGTTTTTCAGTGTTTAATCTAGACTGCGCCTTGGGGGCAAATAAATTTATCACAAATTGCACAAAATAATACCAAATTGTTGGTCACCAGTGCATATATTTATCTTAAATTATTGTTTATAAGTATGCAATGGCTGGAGTATTTGTTAATATTTTGTCATGAGCTAATAAACTGCTTAACAGATGTTACTGCATAAACATGAATACCGTGTATTCCCTAATTAACGTCCCCGGGGGCGTTATTTTTTTAAAAGGTGGGGGAGTTTATAAAAGATAGAAAAGCAAATTTAACAACAGTTAAAATACAATAAAACTAATAAAGCAATGGAAAAAACCTTAATTCCGGTTTAAATCTCCGAAAAAGTGGTTCAGAATTATTTGATAGTGAATGAAATAATCGACATAGGATGAAAAAAAGCTGAAAATCTGTATGAAATTACTAGTCTGCGTACTGGAATATCCGAATTTATGGTCAGTGTACTCTTCACTTTAAATCACTTGGGACGCTTGCTCTTATCAACGTGGAACAATGAGCTTTCAGCGTACACAGACTTACCGTATTTTCAGACGTTTTGTAATGTTTTAATCGGCAGACAGTAGTTTTACTAGTATTAAACAGCAAATATGGGGAAGTATTTGTTCAACCAAAAGTGGTTAAGTGGTCACCCAAAATATAAACAATAGGTTAAAGAGTTCAAAGGTAATAAACACTCCGCTAATTGTTGTCTGTGTAACAAAGTAATCGATCAAGAAAAGATGGGCGAATACACACTCAAATCGCATATACGTTTTTTTTTTTTTTTAATTTTCCAAAAAAATAGGTGGGGGACGTTTATTAGAGTGGGGGCGTTTATAAAGGGAATATACGGTATGTTGTACCTCAAAACAGGAATTCGGAATGAATTTCCATATATATCCCTTGTATACCTAATACCGCGATATACCTATTACCGCGAATGCTCGTATAATTACAATCTAGGAAGACATGCGCAAAGCTCCAACTTCCATTAGTGTCGGCATTTGTTTGCATTTCATATTTTTTAGCATACATTTATCAATAAAGCATAAAATCATACGTTTAACAAATTATGTGGAAAGGATACAGAAAAAACCTTTAGAAGCTTGTGTAAATCTACTCTCATAGCAGTTATTTTTCATATCTTATAGACTTAATCATATTGTTCCGAAATAATTACAATTTGGCCAAATGTGCAAAAATTTATAAAAGAAATAATGGTTTATTCAGAATATTTCAAAAAATAATAAAGAGAGTATTTGTCGAAGAGAAGGAAAGACAGAAAGAGACTCGGCATACTTAAGTTACCTTATTACTGTTTATTATTGACGCCAATCTTTACATGGTTGAAAAAATTTTAGACACGCAGTATTAGGTATGACCAGTATACCTCAGTCCATATAACAGGTCACACAGTTAGAATGCAAAATTTTCAAAAATTTAGAAATAAACAGAGCTTTACATGCCTAAATCACCTGGTATCACCTGATCATGTACAACCCTTTTTGTACGCTATTTTTACAATTTTAATCATTAACTGATAACATTAGCGTAATGTCAAGGACTTATATAGAAGGATAGAAATCTTCCATCCCTCTACTAAATGTTGATAAAATAGCATGCAAAGTTTAATATTAAGTTTGCAAATTAATCATTCAAACTTCACAGACAACTGATTCTTTTAAATAAAATGTTAGGTGTAAGTAACCTTAGATGTTTTATAATGTTTTAAACATGCAATATGATCTTGAATATAAATATTGCAGTTCAAAGTAAAATTTCAAGTACTTTCCTTAATTTTTTAGTTGTAGTATACAAATTTTATAATCATCATGTACTTTACCAATTTTCACCACAATTTGATGGGAATGGTTTTGTTATGTAGATAATTACATTGTGCAAAGAAAGAACTTTTATTTGTATTTCTGAGATGAATGGAAGTTAGATATTTGAAAAGAGATTTCACAAGATTTTGCGTGAATACGCGAGCATTGATAACATCTCAATCAGTTGCTTTTCCTTCTCTATATAAGTCCTTGTGTAATGTGTAAACTTACTTTGTGAATTGCAAATATCAAAAATGAACATCTTGTTGTGGAAAAATAAGTGGGGGGGGGGGGGAGGCATCGGTATGCATCTATATCAGGATAGAACCATACGTCTTTATTGCGGTATAGGTAGAGACATCGAAATGCATCTATATCAGGATAGAACCATGCGTCTTTATCGCGGTATAGGTAGAGACATTGAAATGCATCTATATCAGGATAGAACCATGCGTCTTTATCGCGGTATAGGTAGAGACATCGAAATGCATCTACATCAGGATAGAACAATACGTCTTTATCGCGGTATAGGTAGAGACATCGAAATGCATCTATATCAAGATGGAACAATACGTCTTTATCGCGGTATAGGTAGAGACATCGAAATGCATCTATATCAGGATCGAACAATACGTCTTTATCGCGGTATAGGTAGAGACATCGAAATGCATCTGTTCTAGGATAAAACCATGCGTCTTTATCGCGGTATAGGTAGAGACATCGGAATGCATCTATATCAGGATAGAACAATATGTCTTTATCGCGGTATAGGTAAAGACATCGAAATGCATCTATATCAGGATAGAACCATCCGTCTTTATCGCGGTATAAGTAAAGACATCGAAATGCATCTGTATTCGGGAAAGAGTTATATGTCAAAGCAGTGTTGCATTATATCAGATATCAAGGCCATATTTAAAACAAGTTTGTTTGCCATGCTCCTACCTGCCCACTCATTTCAGCTACCAAATTTTTTTGTAGACTTTTGAAAGCCTTTTCTTTTGTTTTCATAAATCCTGTCCTTTTTTGTTCAAAATGAAAATGAAGAATCAACATCTGTCAACCAAAATAGCTACCTACCTACCCACATTAAAATACTGGGAAACAATATTTTTAAAGATGACCCAATTAAAAAAAAAAAAGAGTGATTTATGCCATGTTTAAATAAGATGAATGTTTTAATGTTTATGGGTCCTTTTTCAGAATGACCCCCAATATAGCAACACTGATGGGCTCATGGAGTCAAATTAAAGTCCATTCTGGGTTTGGATTGAACAATTTAGTTTCACACACATTGTAAACATCCAGTTCTTAACATCCAGTTATTTCATGTTCATGCAACTGTTTCCTACAAAGTCTAAACAATGTCACTGAAGAAAATGTTGAAATTTTCATTGTAAAGTTATTTCACTATAATAACAAATTGTTTATGAAAAATATACTAATTTTACTTAGTTCTTACAATCTACAAAAATACTTGCTCTCACTCTTATAGCCTAATGAATAATGCTCATGTGCTTCCAAGAAACTTTTGAAATCTAAATCATGTGAAAAGTGGCCCAGATAAGGTGATTTTGGTGGTATTTTACCCTCATGATTTAACTAAATACCCCTTAGTTTTCCAAAAATGGAGGTAAATTTACCCCTTACTTTTAAAAGTTGGGGGTAAAGTTACTCCTCCAAAACAAGATTTCTGAACTGAAGTATGAAAAAAACTTGTTTCAAATACATGAATAATGATTTCGTATCTTGGAGACCCATGTGTCTTCGATAGCAAATGAATTTGTAAATTTCTTAGTCTAAATAATATTATGTAAGTAAGTAAAGTTTTTAACTGAAATAAATGAAAATTCTTCATTACCATCACCTCTGAAAATCTGGGAGTTTAATACCCCCGTCTTTTCAATTTTTGGGATAAACTTCACACTTATCAAAAAAGTTATCTGGAGCACTGTAAGTAGGGATAGATTTATCTATAAAACATGCATATGGTTTGTACATTATATGATGATGGAAACTATCGGAGTAAAATAATTTTAATTTATATTTGTTTCTAAATTAGATATCGTGAAGTATGATAATTTCAACAAAAAAATGATAAAACGTTTCAAATATGATATAAATTACTAGTAATGCATTCATTTTAAATTTTCATTTTGAAATACATGTACGTTGTTCTGCACTATTTAAGGGTCCTTCATGATAACTTACCTCTTACCGCTAATGTTGTAGGTTTGAGTCCTGCTTGATCCATAAACTTTATGTGAGAAAGTTTCCCGGTTCTTGCGGAAGAATATTGGTTTTAAGTCTTCATCTACTATTAAAACTGGAAATGCCATTTATATATAACTTGAAATGTGTTGAAAATGACGTTAAACCCATTCTACACCAGTATTATGTGCTTTCAATCAGACATTAGGTTAAACATATTTTATTGCCAGATGTATATTCACTTTTATACATATAACAAGCATAAAATGAACATCGAAATAAATAAGGAAAAAGTGTCAGACCACAAGTGCTCACTAAATTCACCATGGAACAGATTCTACTCTGTTAACTCCAACGAACTGATGTTGTGTGTGATAACTGGTGATGCAGACTGAAAAGTACTTGCCGAGGGGTTTCCCATTCAAATTGGAAAGTAGATGAGGGAACAGAAGATTTTTAAACTAAATATTGTCGAGATTGTTTTAATTTGGATTGATTCAAATCATTAAAGGACAGTAGTCTGGAACAGTTTGGCGTGTATTTGTCACACAGGACAATGTTATTTCAGATAACACCAGGATACTTATCATTATGTTCAAGTTTTGACACTGGCAGAAGCATATAGTCTTGACTGTCATGTAATTCTGTGTGCATGAATTCTTTGAGTAGATAAGCGTAAAAGGTAAAAACGCGGGGTGATCCAGAAGTTTGTGAACAAATCTCATAATATAAACATGAAATGTCGGATTTATTTGGAGTTTTATATGTATTATTTTTAATCTAACTGCAAACTGTATACAAAGTATGAAGAAAATATATATTCAAATATAACAAAAACATGTATTTCAAACATGTCACGTACGTCTATCTGCCGCAGGCCAGATTTACGTTATGTCATTGCAACATCAATTTATTTTACAAGTAATTTTCCTACTCTTATTCGTCGCTCCACTCATATTCTTTTATCACTTATGATATGCACTGTACCGTAACCTATACATAGTTCGCAGCATAATTCATGAATTGTATTACAGCAATCCTTATTGAGGCATATTTTACCATGTTGAAGTGGCTTTGTGTGATTTTGACACAGGACGCCACATCTATTACCATCCATTATTGATTCTCATTCCTCACTGTATCGTTTGTGTCATTTGTACACTACAAAATGCACTACAAATAACTTTCTCGGAGCTTTATTATGCATATATGTCTGAATCAGTGTTTGTCTAATATTGACACAAACTGCATTGCTGCTCGTTGTTTCACCTTTTCATCAGATGCACTATTTGCATATGAATGAGTCTACCTTTTCAATATAAGTTTATTTAAACTCCAAACACCTGCGCGCAATGCTGGAATGACACTGTCATGCAGACATTGATGACCTGTCCTCAATAATATATGATTTACTGCAATTTACAGGAAAATGATGGTTATTTTTCACATATTTATTTTCATGATTTCTGTCTAATACTGTTAAAAATGACTACAAAAAATTAAAATCTGGCAGAAAGAATAATTAACTAACTACCTACCGCACATGAAAAATACTGGGTTGGATCACAGCAAACAGACATTTTTTTAAGCATGGCCTTGTTCTATTTTGAAACTTTACCTTTTATGTAACTTGTAACTTTATGTATTATTTTAATATGTAATTATTGATTGACCATACATTGTATTAAAGTCTGATGCAACTTACTTACACAATATTGGAATATACAATAACCCATGTGAGTTTTACATATAATTTCGCTGTTTCAAAGAATAACGATACATGTAACTTTGATGTGAAGGTTAACCATATATCATTTGGACATAACACATACTTGTATATAAACACAGTATCAGGGCTAAAGTGAGACTCAAATTTTGGGGGTAAATGAGCTGGAATTTAGGGGAAAGTGAGCTGGAATTTAGGGAGAAGTTTTGTGATGTGAGGGAGAAGTGCAGAAAAGTTGTAATCCACTGTATGCACTTGTTTGATCTGATGTTCATTTCAGGTCATTTAGACGGGATCTTACAGAAGCATGTTGCTGGAAATTTGAACCACGTGACCATCAGTGTCATTTCACGTGTCAAGAGCATGAAGGAGAAGGCAACACGTGTCTGTAATAAAGCAACGGAGGATGTTAAGAAAGATGATCTCAGATACTTTCAGTATGTATTACATTGATTTAACTTGATATTATCTTGTGATTTTTAAATTTAAAGTCATTACAGATTTTTTCTTTTATTTGTTTATTAAAATTTTAATATTCAGATAAACTGGTACATGTATTCCAATATTTTGTTTTTTCAGTTACTGAGATGTAGTGTTTAAAGGTATTTTATCCTTGATGAAAATGGGTTGACGTGGTCATAATGTTGGAAATAGAGTTAACTTATCTGAATATTATTTACCGGTACTCCCCCATAGAGATCACTATACTGTTGTTAAAAAGAATTTATTTGACATATGAACTCGCGCATGGAGGACGTTGTACTGATGTTATCAAAATAAACAATATAAATTTATGTCTAGCAAACATTACGTGCATATCATTGCCATTCATTGCACAGTTGTTTATACAGAAAAGTAAAGCCAAATGAGAACAAAGGAAGTAGTGTGGTCCTGCCCTGATTCTGAGGTGCTTCTACACCATAAAAAGTGTCATATTTAACTTGTGTACTATATCTCATATAAAAAAAAACAGAAATTAAACTCATTATGTTCCCTTAAATGCATGTTTATTATACCAGACTTTTTCTCGTTGCTTTATAGAACCCATTGTCCATTTGTGAAAAAAAATCCATTTTTCTTTCCTATACTGATATTTAATGAAGAAAAAATAAAAACAACTGCTGATTTCCTTGATTAAACCAAAACTGTACACTGTCATTGTTATGATAATAATATTTTTTTTCTGGAATGGGGTTAAATGCCATTTTTAACATATTTCAGGTTATATATGGCATATCCAGTTTTACTGGTAGAACCACCGTCCTTCTGCAAATAACTGGAAACTTTCTCACATAAAGTTTATAGAGCGAGTGGGACTTGAACCTACGACCTTAGCGTTGAGAGATAAGTGGTCTTGAGATGGCGCTTTAGACCACTCGGCCACGGAAGACCCTGTTATGATTATATATTTCAAACCTAGAAAGACCAAATTTGACCTCTACTTCTTATCTGTAATAAATTATATTTTTACAGAGTTTTCGTCATTCTCTGTGGTCAACTGATGACAACTGGGCTGTCACCTTTCCTGTCACCACTGAGGTTGTGGGTTCAAGCCCAGCTCGGTCAAAATACTTTATGCCCAATACTTACAGAATGATGGTTGTTCTACTTGGGTTCACCTTGAGGTCCTCCTCTTCATATAAAACAAGATAGGCCAATAAAACATATAAGCTGTTGAAAATGGTGCTAACACCAGTTAAAAATACTACAAAATTATTATATAATATTATCCAAGAAAAAATTACAGAATTTTCTTAAAACACAATTCATCCACCTTCCAATAATAAACTTATTTTCCCCTCTAGTAAAAACATGCTTGAAATTTCAATACATGCTAAAATATAAAATGATGTTTTCCTGCAGGCAGATGAGTTACGTGGTCGGCAGTCCCTGGGAAGTGTTTGACACGGTGAGGCGGAAAGTAAACATTACCATACCATGGGATAAACATATATATTCATATGCCAAGCTGCATGGTAAATATAGCTACACTTGTGTACATGTAGATTATGACAAAGGTTAAATGGAAAAGATAAGTAGTAGATATTGGTAAGCCCAAAAAACCAACAATACCATATGTATAAATATACCCAATATTGCTTCACTTCTATCATTTTAAGACACATCAATATCACATTTATTGATGGATAAGAAACACTATTGGTGATACTGTTGCATTCAATGTTACAACTAGCAATACCACTGTAGTAACATTGTCCCCAATACTGGTACATTAAATGTCAAAACACGTAATGTCACTGATACATACTAGTATAGCGATACATGTATTAGAACTGGCAATGTCATTGAAATTTCAGTATTAAAACCAGTAATATCACTATTGCTGATAAAAATAACTCTGGCACTGATAGAATACTAGCATTGTCAGTGACACTACAGATATACTGACACTGTCTCTGGCACTGATGGAATACTAGCATTGTCAGTGACACTACAGATGTACAGACACTCTCTTGCACTGGTGAATTACTAACAATGTCAGTGACACTGCAGATATACTGACACTGTCTCTGGCACTGATGAAATACTAACAATGTCATTGACACTACAGATATACCAACACTGTGTCTGGCACTGGTGAATTACTAACAATGTCAGTGGCACTACAGATATACTGACACTGACTCTGGCACTGATGAAATACTAACAATGTCAGTGACACTACAGATATACCAACACTGTCTCTGGCACAGATTTAATAGTAGCAATGTTAATGACACTACAGATATACTGACACTGTCACTGGCACAGATGGAATACTAGCAATGTCAGTGACACTACAGATATACTGACACTGTCTCTGGCACAGATGGAATACTAGCAATGTCAGTGACACTACAGATGTACAGACACTGTCTCTTGCACTGGTGAATTATTTACAATGTCAGTGACACTACAGATATACTGACACTGTCTCTTGCACTGGTGAATTACTAACATTGTCAGTGACACTACAGATATACTGACACTGTCTCTGGCACTGATGAAATACTAACAATGTCAGTGACACTACAGATATACTGACACTGTCTCTGGCACTGATGGAATACTAGCATTGTCAGTGACACTACAGATGTACAGACACTGCCTCTTGCACTGGTGAATTACTAACAATGTCAGTGACACTACAGATATACTGACACTGTCTCTGGCACTGATGAAATACTAACAATGTCATTGACACTACAGATATACCAACACTGTCTCTGGCACTGGTGAATTACTAACAATGTCAGTGGCACTACAGATATACTGACACTGACTTTGGCACTGATGAAATACTAACAATGTCAGTGACACTACAGATATACCAACACTGTCTCTGGCACTGATTTAATAGTAGCAATGTCAGTGACACTACAGATATACTGACACTGTCACTGGCACAGATGGAATACTAGCAATGTCACTGCCACTGATGATACACTTACACTATCTCTGGCACTGATGGAATACTAGCAATGTCACTGACATCGGTGATAAACTGACACTGTTTTTAACACTACAGGAATGCTAGCACTTATGATATACTGACACTGTTTCTGGCATTGGTGAAATACTAGCAATGTCAATGAAGCTGACGGTATACTGACAAAGCCTCTGACACTGATGAAATACTTGCAGTGTCACTGATACTGATGATATATTAACACTGTCTCTAGTACTAATGAATTACTAGCACTGGCATTGACAATATACTGGCACAGTCTCTGCAACTGATACAATACAAGCAATGTCCCTGATACTGATGATATACTGGCACTGTCTCTAGTACTAATGAATTACTAGCACTGACACTGACAATATACTGGCACAGTCTCTGTAACTGATACAATACAAGCAATGTCCCTGATACTGATGATATACTGGCACTGTCTCTAGTACTAATGAATTACTTGCACTGACAATATACTGGCACAGTCTCTGTTACTGATACAATACAAGCAATGTCCCTGATACTGATGATATACTGACACTGTCTCTAGTACTAATGAATTACTAGCACTGACAATATACTGGCACAGTCTCTGTAACTGATAAAATACAAGCAATGTCCCTGATACTGATGATATACTGGCACTGTCTCTAGTACTAATGAATTACTTGCACTGACACTGACAATATACTGGCACAGTCTCTGTAACTGATACAATACAAGCAATGTCCCTGATACTGATGATATACTGGCACTGTCTCTAGTACTAATGATTTACTTGCACTGACACTTGACAATATACTGGCACAGTCTCTGTAACTGATACAATACAAGCAATGTCCCTGATACTGATTATATACTGACACTGTCTCTAGCACTGATGAATTACTAGCACTGACACTGACAATATACTGGCACAGTCTCTGTAACTGATACAATACAAGCAATGTCCCTGATACTGATGATATACTGGCACTGTCTCTAGTACTAATGAATTACTTGCACTGACACTGACAATATACTGGCACAGTCTCTGTAACTGATACAATACAAGCAATGTCCCTGATACTGATTATATACTGACACTGTCTCTAGCACTGATGAATTACTAGCACTGACACTGACAATATACTGGCACAGTCTCTGTAACTGATACAATACAAGCAATATCCCTGATACTGATGATATACTGACACTGTCTCTAGTACTAATGGAATATTAGCAATGTATGATGTACTGTCACTGGCACTGATGATATGCTGACACTGTCGCTGGCACTGATGAATTACTAGCACTGACACTGACAATATACTGGCACAGTCTCTGTGACTGATACAATACAAGCAATGTCCCTGATACTGATGATTTACTGACACTGTCTCTAGTACTAATGGAATATTAGCAATGTATGATGTACTGTCACTGGCACTGATGATATGCTGACACTGTCGCTGGCACTGATGCAATACAAGCAATGCATAATATACTAACACTGTGTCTGATATCGGTATGGTGTATGGTAAATATTCTAACAAAGTCATATCACTGATATTAATAATGATCAATGCTTATGGTAACTCTCACAGAAATTGTGAAGAACAATGTATTAAAGAATACCTTGATATGTCATTGATATCTCTACATCAACACAAGCTCTGTCATATATGTAGTAACCATGTATGATACAAATGTGTCAGTTTCAGCAATTACATTTTCTTTTCTTTCTTTTTTCACAGTTAAAGTTAATGAGGAGATAAGTGATGAATGTATGTCACAGTTGATTGGTTCCCACAAACGTGGTGGTAAAACATGTGATATTGGTAGGCAGTGTGCTAAGACCATGACAGCTCCAGGGTTAATAGGTTACGGCATAACACACCAGATATTGTGGACAATGTTAGCGGAAAAGGTGAGTTTTTTTTATAATTTTGCTGATAGTTTTGTTTTGTTAACTATTTTAGTATACATCATAATGCAAAATTAACCATTGTTTGTATTGTATGTTTGAGCCAAAGTTGTGATTTGCATGTCTAATCACAGGTGATTGAGGAATTTAATTGTATAGAGGTCTATAGGTCCATCTGCTTCTCCACGTGTGCATCTGTCAGATCTTGGTCAGTAATATCTCATGAACATCAGATAATTGAATTTGACACAGAAATTGTTTAATAATGTAGTCAGTAAGTATAGTAATATGCTGTATTTTTCATTTTTACTAGGTTAATTGAAGTTAAAATATTAATTTGTGATTGCTATTGAATTCACGCTTTCCATGTTAATGAGTTTGTGTTAGTTATCATATAATATAAATTATCAGAAAATGTTTTAGAATTTATCAAATAAACAAAAATATTTGATATGAAGTGCATTATGAAAATAGTATTTTTTAATATGAAGTGCTTAAAAAAAAGGAATATTTTATAAGAAGTGCATTCTGAAACAGTTTTACTAACATTCATAAGTTGTAAGATTTCATACAAACAAATTATGACATCTACGAACATTTCATTTAAACTGTATTTTTGCAAATTTTAAAAAGAATACTTTTTACTAGGTTTGCAAAAGTTTGTAAAATGATGTAAGTGAAACACTTAAATAAATGAATTTCCTGTGTTTTTTTTTAATATTCAACAAATTTTACACTGAGAAGTTCGTAAACTCACAAACGTTTGTGAAACATGTCCCAAAATGTTTAACAGGAATTGTAATCAAAACATTTCTTATTAGAAAGTGCATTCAGTTTCTTTTTTAATAGAAAATGCTTTCAGAAAAAGAATGTTTAATTGGAAGTGCATTCTGTAAAAGATATTTAATAGGAAATACATTCCAAAAGAGAATGTCTTGTAAGAAGTGCACTCCAAAACAGATGTGTCTCATGTTAAATGTTTAGTGCATATACATGTAGCAACATTTCTGCCTGTCCATTCATCTACCTGAACGATAAGGTTTCTTCTCTAGTAATTCAAATTTAACTTTATCAGAATGTTTGTTGAAAAAATGTATAGGTCAAGTTCCATAACAAGTTTCATCACCACAGTTACTCCTGAGTTATGTCCCTTGGATAATTCAATATTTGCAAAAAACAGTGATGTCCCCACTATTCATCAAAGTGGGGTTGGTAGTGTAATGAATAGATTATTGGCCCCCTCATGCAGGAAGTTGCGGGTTCAATCCCCTGCTCGACCCGATGCCTTTCATAAAACAACACTCAGTACTGGTTCTACCCAGGAAGCAATATAAACTCATATTAGCTCTAAGTTTTCATTGCAATCGAGCTAAAACAAATAAGTGTATACTAAAACTAACTATTCACTCTTTACTTAACTTGGTCTTAATGTTTATTGGCAAAATGTCTAGTTTTAAATTATTTACTATTTTGTTAATTGACATTTATATAATACTAAATATGGGTTATTTGTCATATGTTGGTGACCTGTTCTTGTTTTGTCAGGCCGGATGCCGGGCAATTCTGGAACAGAAGTTAGAGGAGTCTTCCAGAGGAACACTCACTGCTCTCAGACTGGAATTGTGCTCAAATAATTACGTGCAGCTTGCCAATACACTGAAAAGACTGAAAAATATGACTATCTTACCATATCTGCAAGACCTGTTTTTGGAGGAATGTAAGTATCTCCTTATGATACAAGGTGTATTCGTAAATGATGTGAACTTTGCAATATTGAAATTATATCGTCATGAATAGTAATGTTATCTATGCAATTGCCAAATTTCGTATCTATATTTGAATATGGTTATGTGGCAACAGCGCTAGAAAATATGCATAGTATGGTTACTCAGAACATCAAACATTTTCATGATGGTCTCCTTGGATGCAATTCATACATCATTTCACCCATTTATCATACACATCTCTATATCACTCTTCCTTGAATTTTGCAGTGATACAATAAGTTTGAAATTGAAGTTCATTTAGATTTGAACAGCTCAACATTGTGCAAATACTTGACTTTGTTGACGTCATTAGACTGCTCCATGTAGCCATTACATGCATAAGTTATAGCGCTGTTGCTACATAACGGTATTCAATATCAATATGAAATTTGGCAACTGAATAGAGGAAATATTATGATTAATGGCAATATAATTTCTGTTCTTGTGCTATAATAAATGTTGAAAGTCCACGTAATATTTTAACCTACCTTGTACATCTGTAGAATCTTAGATTGGTCCCATTAAGGAACTATATAGAGAAGGAAAGGCAAATGATTGAGATTTTGTGAATCTCTTAAAATCGTATATTCATTAATCTTAACTTCCATATATCTCAGGAACACAAATCAAAATTATTACTTTGCACTTTAAAATTCTCTACAAAATGAGACCATTCCAAGCAAATTGTGTTGAAAGACCTGTTATTTATTTTGTAACTGTTTAATATTGGTACATGAAGTATTGAAGTGTCTATATCAGATACTGCAACTAAAAAAAAAAGAACGTTTCTTGAAATTTTTTACTTCAAACTGCAATGTTTTTTATTCAAGATCATTTTACATGATCAAAACATTATAATACATCTAAGGTTATCCACCACTTACATTTATTGTATAAGAAATCAGTTGCCTGTGAATTCTCAATGATTAATTTGCCAAATCACTAATCCTTCGCGTACTATGTGATCAACATTAAACCAGGAGATGCAAGTTTCCTATCCCTCTACATAAGTCCTTTGTCCATGGTTTATATTAACTTTTAATGAAAAATAATGAATAGTTTTAACGAGTTTCATAGATCTAATACTAAATAAACACGAGTTTTAAGATTGTATCTATAACGTGGCTTGTATAGTAAAAACCATAACAAAAAAATGTTATATTTTTAACCAGATATTTGCACCAAAACATCATATGTTGTCACTTCGTCACACCCTAAGCATTTAGGGTACTAAAATGTTTCGTCATTTATCTGTTAAAAAAACTCAACATTTTAAACCATTCATATAACTCTTTTTACATGTTATTCATTTATCAAGAGTAACATGTTGGTAATGTAAAATGTAATGAATGTTAAAGATAATTGTAAGTTTATCATTTGTTTGAATATTTAGCATAATTTTTATGCCAACGAGGGCTGACAGACAATTCCTTAACCTAACTACTCTTTCCTTGGATCCTGAAAGGTTAACCAATACTCTAGCACACCCTATCTCCGCAAGTAACTGATAACTTTCCCACTTGAATCAGCAGTGAGAGACAAATCATGAGATATAATGTTGTATAACAATCATCATGATGACTCTGGGCGGGCTAGGAATTTAACACTTGACCCCTAAATTGATAGTCAGACGGATTAATGACTTGGCTATAACCTGGCCCCTAAGTAAGATCAAGCTGGTTTAAGACAGGTTGCTGCTTAATACAAGTCAATTTGCTCTGAAAGCATAGAAATGGGAATAAGCAAATTTGGCTGCTCAAGACAAGTGGCTGCTTAATAGAGGTGAGCGCTTACACAGGTTTGACTGTATGACATATCCAGTTTTATTGGTGGAAGAAGACCTCAGAATGAATCTGAATAGAACCACCTTCCTTCCGCATGTAACTTGCAAACTTTTTTACCTATTAAGACCTTTGCAGTGAAAGGTAAATGATCTTTAGATGGCACTTTAGACTACAGGGCCACAGAGCACAACGTTGCAGAGGATAAGAAAATGAGAAAAAAAAGGTTTACAATTTGCTTGATGAATAAATGAATCCTATTTTTCTATAGACTTGAAACTCAGCAGCCCAGATACGGTGGTTTTGGGGTGTTTTACCCTCATAGTTCATCGAAATAACCCAGTTTTAAAAAATGGAGGTAGATTTTCCCCTTACATTAAAAAGTAGGGAGTAAAGTTACTCCTCCAAGACAAAATTTTTATACTGAAATATGACAAACCTTGTTTAACCCTTTACTCCATGGATATGAGTTTTCCCACACCAATCACAGAAGGCCATTGAAAACAGTGCAGGAAGAGTTCAGATTGCTCATGACGAGCAATCTGAACACTTTCTGCACTGTTTTCCACTCTGTCAGTTAGTATAAACATAATTCACCCAATAATTCAAAAGCCTTATTATTAAGTGTCCAAAGGCATCTTTATGAAGTAAAGGGTTAAAATATATGACTGTAGGCCATAATAACTTTATTACTAGATTATCATCCTCACCTTCCACCTCATTTTCATGCTGCCCCAACCTTTTTTTTTAAAATAAATAAAATTCCCCTCATTTTTAGAAAAAATTGGATAGTAATCTAGCAATTAATTTAGAATAGCCTTATGTCTTGAAGACAAGTGTGACTAGATAACAAATGAAATTGTAAATAATAATATGTAAGTATGTGTAAGTAAAGTTTTTAACAGAAATAAATGAATACAGTATTGTGATTTTTACAGTAAGAATGTACCTTTAACCACAGGTTAAAGTATCGTATATAGGACCTACCCCCCCCACCCGCATCAAGATTTTTTTTTGTATTTATGTGTTACATGATTCTATGTTCATTTGAGAAAAATGTAAAAAAAAGTCAAATGAACATATA
This sequence comes from Panopea generosa, assembly GCA_029582155.1. Taxonomy (NCBI): domain Eukaryota; kingdom Metazoa; phylum Mollusca; class Bivalvia; order Adapedonta; family Hiatellidae; genus Panopea; species Panopea generosa. Next base: position 17,628,277 of record CM055897.1, read on the forward strand.
ATCATATAAAACACAGGTACGATACTTTGACCTGTGTCTATGACTTCACAAATGCTTCATTACCCGCTTCTCTTAAAATCTGAGAGTTTAATATTGCCATCTTTTTTCGTATGAGATGGGGGTGTAAATTAACCTCTTATCTAAAACGTTATCTGTGAAGCTAGTACTTGGTCTTGGCCATTCAGATTTAAACCATTAAAATCAGGAGGTGGCATATAGTAATCGCAGCATCCGTCCGTACGTCTGAAGCCGTAGTTGTGGGTTGTGTTGTCAGTTCAGAATGGCATTGTGGGTTTTTTTGGTACTTGTGGGGTACAAATGTGCACCCCACAAGTGTGAAATGCGTACAGAATGGCATTGTGGGGTTTATTCCATTTTTACACATTTTTCTTTTATTTTTTTTCACCTGTTTTCATTCTTTTTTGGTGTCATAAGGGTTGGATCTCAAGGTTTGTGACATTAGGGTTGGAAAAAAAAATAGATTTTGTTTTGTTTTATGAAAAAAAAAGATGTTTTTATAACATATAAAGCCGCACCAACAATATCACTTCCACCAGAACGTCCGTCCGTCCTTTCGTCCGGTATTTCCTGTCCGGCCTGTAACTTTGTCCGGCCTTTAACTTTGTCATGCATACATGAATTTTAATGATACTTGCTACTTATGATCAACATGACATGACGACGTGTCGTGAGTAAGACCCACAACTGTACCTCAAAGGTCAAGGTCACAATTTGAGTTTGTTTGACAACACTTTGAGTTGTGTGAGATTTCGTTTCCTGCCTGTAACTTTGTCATGCATAGATGAATTTTAATGAAAGTTGCTACAAATGATCAACATAACATGACGACATGTCGCAAGTAAGACTCATACCCATACCTCAAAGGTCAAGGTCACACTTTGAGTTTGTTTGATAACACTTTCAGTCTGTTTGAGATTTCGTGTCTGGCCTGTAACTTTGTCATAATAATGTTTCACCTGCATTTAACTGTTGAAATACCCAGACCATTACATCAGATGTCAAGGTCAAGGTTACACAAAGGTCAAGGTCATGCTTTAGTGTAAAAAAAACACATGAAATTGCATGTCTAGTCTGAAACATTAATCCATTACTCTTGATATTCATGGATACATCGCTACCTATTATATCATATATTGTTATTTTTCACAGACCATTTGGGGGGCATGTGACACTTAACAGTGACATTTCTTGTTTTTTTTTTCAATTTCAAGTTCCACATTCTAAAAAGGAAAATTAATAAACAAAGCTTAAAATAAAAACAGGTTAAAAGAACTAACAAGCGAAGCTCAAATGAGGAACTAATTTAGCATCTAGCATCTAGCATCTTGTTTGATCAATTAGTTATTTCAATATTGTAGTTTGTATGTCCTTTATTATTAATTGTTTAAAGTCTTGTTTTCTCTCTGCTTCAGTGTTCATCTGTCCAAGTCTTGGGTATTATGAGTTTCTCAGCTTGGACTTTCTACCCCAAATTCTGTCATGGCAGCACCAATCAGGATGTTATGGAGAGTCAAATCTCCGTACAAAACAGGGTGCAGTAAAATCCAATACACCTGATAATTTTGATGATGGTTTTGGTGCAGTCAATTTGAAAACAATAATTGCTGGTGTAAAGCTTGGAACAAATAATATAAACAAACTGAGCAATAAATCAAAATTTGATGACAGTCATCATGGTGGCAGGAAACTACTTAGTGGTGAATTGTGGGATACACCATCACACCAAGGGAGAAGACTGTTGGTAGAAAAAGTCATGTCAGGTACATATACAGAATTTACTACCATTCAATTACAAACAATACTGTTGAAAATTCAGTCTAAAAATGTTTTATATACCACATGGCATTCAGTTTTTATTGGTGGAAAAAGACCTTGGAATGTCTTATAGTACAACCACCATCCTTCTGAAAGTTTTTGGCAAAATTTCTCACATAATTTTTAAGACGAATTCTGACTCGCAACTAAAACATCTTCTATCCTGACACAGAGCCTTAGACCACTTTGTCATGCATTACCTAGGTTTCAAACGGTTTACAGTGTATTACATAATGGTTTGCTTATAATATTCTACATATGATTTAAACATGATGTTTTATATATGTTTTACACATGCAATTTTATATATAGTTTCCTCATGTTTTACAGATGGTTGCCTGGCTCACAAGACGGCAGTTGCCAGTGGAGCTCTGATCATGTATCTTCGTTTTCTCTTAGAACCTGATGCACATGTCATTTTTAATAAAACTTTCACTGGAAAGCATCCCACTAACATGGACTTTAAAATGAGCGTGCAACAGAAAACTAAAAATGGTGGAACAAGTATAAAAGCACACGACACAAACTCAAATTTCAATAAAGATCATATAGGTGATCGAAATAAAGCATTAAACAACGAAAACAGACAATCCGACAAAAAAATTATGCAAAATAAATTGTTAGATAGACATGAAGCAAAGTTGGAGAAAATTGAAGAAGTTGATAATGTTTTATCAAAAAAGCAAAGACGAGATACTGCAAAGGTTCAGCATGATAATCATCAACTTCAACCTCCGGATTTCCATAGAAACGAAAAGGAAATACCTGTTGCCTATGACAACAATCAGTTGGCAGTTAACAACAATAATTTACATTTAAATCATAATGTCATTGAGAAGAAACCTGAAGTAGGTGACAAAGATGATCAGAATTATAATTATAAATATGAACATGGTGCTGGTAATAATGATGATGATGATGAAGATGACGATGATGATGCTGGATATGACTATCTAAAGAGAGGAGATAAAAATGATATTAAAGATGATGATTATTATGACAATGAAAATCAAGACTTAAAAAAGGCTGATCAACATGCTAATGCAGGCATTGGTCATTTAATGGATGATAATAATGAAGATGACTATAACAAAGCTGGTGATGAATATAATGATGATGAAGAGGAGGATGAAGATGAGGAGGATGCTGAAGAGGATGAAGATAAAGCTGCAGACTACGGGGATAAGGATTATAAAAATCACGATAAAGATACTGAAAACTTACATGGTCATCCTCATATAAACGCTAGAAACATTGGTAAAGGAAACCATGAATATGAAAATGAAGGAGAAAAAAGTTTAAACCATGTAAGGGAATACAAATACGATGACGAAGAAGAAGATGACTATGAGTATGATGATGACAACGATATGATGGAAAAAAAGAAAGAAGATGAGGTGAAAGAAGACAAGGCGTTTTTAGATGCAGCTATACATTTGGACAAAGATAAACTAAGTGCATTACGACAAAGTGCTCACTTAAACAATGAAAAAGTACCATCTTCATCTGCTTTCTTTATATTTGCCATATGTATAGTATTAGTATTACTATTTGTGTACAGATTTATTAAGAAGAGAAGGATTAGGATCCGGCTTAATCCAAAACACTTTCATGTTTAGATAATATATATATGCTTTTATTGCCACATCCACTTGCTATTCAAATATATTAAGGTGCTGGTATGCTGCAACACTGTGCTTATGGAAATTAACCAAAGAAAGTTTATAAACAATTACTGGAGCAAACGGGAAATCAGATATGTATTTTTTAATGTCTTTAGGAGCTTGTGCTGGGTGTTGGTGAGTTTTTTAACATAATTATTATAATGATAATATATACTTGTATTGTGTGATTTTTGTACGATTTACAAAGTCAGAATTTTCTTTTTATGAAAATATGTTTTTATTTTATTTTATTTTTTTGATAGATAATAAAAAAGACTTACCAAGTCAAAGTATCAGAAAAACTTGTAATGAGGTAGGACCTATTAAGCGGTGTTGAAAAGTCATTATATTTTTTTTTTTTTTTTTTTTTTTTTTTTTTTTTTTTTTAAAATTTAATTATTTTTTTTAAAATTTAAATGTGTTATTATTAATTTATTTATTTATTGAGAGTTTATTTACATAATATCTTTGTAGGCAGTTTATTCGCCAATTGATTAGATATCATAGCTTTCATATTATGGTAGAGTTTTAAATGTTCATGGTGTTGTTTTTTTAAAGGTTTGGAATATAGAAAAACAGTGACCTATTTGTACTGCTATACCCTTTTATTTTGATAGTGCACATGTCTTCAAACATCAAAAGTGTTGTACACCATGGTGTAATATCTGAGGACATGATTAGACATAACAGACCACTGAAAAGTGGATATCTGTCAAAACATTTTAATTGACTGTAGAAAGTAAAATGTTTAGCTGTTGACTGGTCAGTTGAAGTAGTTAACAATGACCACTGCACATATAACATATATTTTAAGATTATTTTGGTTAATCTAGATCAATCAATCATGCGTGAGATTAGGTACCGGTAAAGCAAAATCAGTACGCGTAGAAAGTCGCATGCACCATGTTGACCTTGTGACATCCAAGTTGATGGCAACACAAGGGTAGGGAAAAAGGCAAATCCTTAGACAACTAGTATGAATTGGATTTAAGGCCATTTTTCAACACATAACCTATGTGTATCCTTCATGGCTGAGTGGTTTAGGGCATCGTCTCATGATCACTTACCTCTCAACGCTGAGGTTGTAGGTTCAAGTTCCACTAGGTCAACACACTTCATGTGAGAAAGTTTGAAGTTGCTTGCAAAGAACTTCTGTTCTACTCAGATTCATTCTGAGACCTTCTTCCATAAATTAGACTGGATATGCAATATTTAACCCGAAATGTATCGAAAATGGCATTGAATCCATTCAATCCATGACGGGTCATATATAGAATATCCAGTTTTTTTATTGGTGGAGAAAGAGAACTCTTGAGTAGAACCACCGTCCTTCTGCAAGTAACTGGCAAACTTTTTCACATCAGCCATGGAGGACCCACAGCTAGTTTGACAATTTGTCTACTTCAGCAGGGTTTGCCCTCTGTCCGCTCGGTGGGTGGTGGGGCATGCCAGCTATATAGAGATCACTGTGACCAGCATCTTGTATTAGTAGCTGTTGAGTTGTTCAGCAGAGAGTCCCTACATAACAGGTAGAAACCTCTACACAGATGGTGCACATGCTCCGGGGGAAAAAAATATTTTTTGATAGAGCACATATTTCAGTCTTGGTTTTAGCTCATCTGTACAAATCTCAGCTGAATTATTCGTGAAGCAAGCTATCCTTCATAATCTCCAACCACAATGTCTTTGGTTTAAACAATGCTTTATTCACGACTTGTACATGATATATTATATGAAAATTACAAATCATAATCACGCTTAATGACAATACATAGAAATAGTATTTAGAAAATAAGCTACACTCTATTCAGCTCATGTGTAAATTTTATTCCACAATTTGTTTAAATGACTACTTCACTGAAACTTCTGAATATATTTCTTTAAAATGACAAAATGTTCCTTGGATGGAACCCTCCAGATTTGTGAGGATTTTTTTATATATAATCCATAATTAAATATGTTATTTGAATTTGGGAAAATTTCAGGCAACTTCTTCTCTGAAATCCTTTTTTATTTGAACTATTTATTATTTATTTGTTTTTGTAAAATATTCGAGATTGAAGCCATAGGGACACAGAGTTAACTCCCAAGTTTGTTATATACTTAAATGTATATAAATGACAATTAATCAAAATCTGCAAAATATGATTCATAATTTTTGTAGAAGACTGTATTGTTTTTGTGTGGCACCACTTCAGAATTGTGTTGTTGTTGTCATAAAAATCCAATATGGCTGCCATCGCTGGAAATGTACTAGATTGTGATAATAGCAAACAGCATTTCCTCTGAATTCCCTAATTTAATAGTGACCAAACATAATGCATGTATATACAATACTTAATGCACCTCCTCTGAGAATTGTGTTGTTTTCATACAATATTCAAGATGTCTCCCACATGTGAAGTTTACACTGACCTTTACATATTAGTAAATACGGCGTGGTCCAGTGGTAGAGCAGTGAACCCACGATCAGAGGGTTTTGGGTTCAATCCTCAGCCACGGCTATGTGTGGTGTCCTTGAGCAAGACACTTTTCCTCATATGCTTAGTACTGCTTCTAACCAGGAAGACTTTGGGCATGATTTGCCTAAGTTGTAAGAACTTGTTTCACAATCAAAGTAAAAATAAAACTAGGAAATGACAACAGTTTAGACAGTTTAGAGTGACCGGTCAAGGGAATTGGGGTAAAAAGGTCACTGATGAAAAGGGGGTCTTGACTGTAGTCTTAAACTGAATTAGGGATTGCTATGAAAGTGGATTGTTCCTAGGGTTACCTAAAATACTTAATAAGTTTTTTTGTCATTATTTAGTATTCAAGGTGGCTACTACAGTAATGTGAAATTTGTATTAATTTATATATTATAAGGGAATACACATGTATACAAACTTAGCAACTCTTCCGAAATGGATGATATTTAAGATTTCCATTCTTTTGTCATCATGATTCAAAATACTATTTTTAAAAGAGACGGCTTTACATCTGATGGGTATGTCAGCCCATCTTGGTACTATTGCATAGATTTAATAATTCGATCATTTTGACAGTCAGTTGTCTTAGATTTTTCTTCAACAGTTTACTAAAAAATATTAACAACTTCGAAATAAACATGTAAATGTATGTCACCTAAAAAAAAAAGGTATCCATTTCAAAATGCACTCATTGTGACAGTTTTGTACTTGATACTCCGCCTGATAATATAAACAGTAATGTAAAACCCAGTTAACCCTTTACTTCATATAGACACCTTTGGACACCTCTTATATTGAAAGTATTAATTCACCACGTATCAGCAATGGGTGAATTATGTTTATATTAACTGACAGAGTGGAAAACAGTGCAGGAAGTGTTCAGATTGCTCGTTACGAGCAATCTGAACTCTTCCTGCACTGTTTTCAATGACCTCAGTGCGGGAAAACGCGTATCTATGGAGTAAAGGGTTAATTTAACTGCACCTGTCAAAATGAACAATAACTACATGTACTGATACCTTTTATATTGCAAAGCCAAGATGGGGATTCAAAGCTAGTTTAGTTGATGAAAAGCAATAACTTTGCCAACAGTTTTATCTGGGCAGTCACTCTATGCTTATTCAGGCTTGTTGCAGAGTTGTTTTTTTACACTGTGTAGATCTACAAAAAAAAAAATGTTCAAATCACCTCATCTGTTCTTGCTGGATTGTTGTAAGGTTTTTGTTAATTATTTTATTGTAAAATTTAATTGCATTTTAAAGTAAACTTCAGGACAATGAAGAAGACACTTTTTGTGTGGGCGTATTCAAGGGTTCTCCAAAGTAGCTGTTTTTTTATGCATTATCATGTAATTACATTACCATTTAATTACATTATCATTTAAATACATTTTAATTTAATTGCATTATCATTTAATTGCATTTTTAGTTAAAATTGAATTTGTGTTAGTGATACTAGGTAATTAAGCACATTTGAAAAGAAAACAAATTAATAACAACTGCCAAATGTTAAAATGTTTATATGATTTGGATAGTATCCAATGTGCAGAAATTTCCTTTAAATACCAAAGTTCTTGTTTTATTTACCTTCTTTTACATGGACATGTATATTGTATATATAAGCTGAACACTTATATATATAAGTTGTTCATTTATTATATATAAATTTGATTCCTCATATGTGCCATAATACAGAAAACATTATCAGATAATGATTATGTTCTTTGAAATTCATATACATTGTAATTTATTTAAATGTTTTTGTTAGATCTGATTTAATTTTTTTCTCAATATATGTACATGTATGTTGGTCATAATAGGAAGTTTCCATGGCTGTCTGTCTGTTTTTACGTATACATGCACATATTTTTTCTACTGACAAACTTTTCAAAATCATTATCCCTGAATTGACTTATATGTGAAACAACGTACAGTCAAACCTGTCTAAAGCAGCCAGTCAAGGGAAAAAGCAAAAATGACCTTTTAAGACAGGTTGTTGCAGGTAAATTTGCTCAGAAGGCTTAGAAATGGGAAATATCAAATTTGATTGCTTAACCCTTTACTTCATATAGACGCCTTTGGACACCTCTAATATTGAAAGCATTAATTCGCAACATATCAGCAATGGGTGAATCATGTTTATATTAACTGACAGAGTGGAAAACAGTGCAGGAAGTATTCAGATTGCTCGTTACGAGCAATCTGAACTCTTCCTGCACTGTTTTCAAACACCTTCTGTGATTGGTGCGGGAAAATGCGTATCTATGGAGTAAAGGGTTAAGACAAGTAGCTGCTTAATACAGGTGACGGCTTGCACAGGTTTTACTGTATGTGAAAGTAAGCACTATATTATCCAATTGCTATGAATGACCTTGACATAAATGAATGACCTTGACCTATTTTGGAACTTCATTAATTAACATACAGGTATTTAATATCTGTAATATCAAAAATTCCAATATGAAGTAGATATGATCACATTGTAGTCTGACTTTATACATACAAACAGCAGCACAAAATGTCCAACTGATATATACGAGGGGGGATCAGAAAGTTTGTAGACTTTGGCTATAACTTTTTATTTATCACTGTATTCTAATAAATATCAGGGAGCCTGTGCCGCATCATATTTGAAGTAGTTTTGCAAAAATTTTATAATCTTTCATCATTAGTTTATTTTCTATAGTAACTATGGAAACGTCGATTTATGTAGTCGGGGCAGTTTTTGCTTTTTTCCTACCTATACTATTCAAACAAGTGTAGCGTTGCAAAAATGGGTTTTATTTTTAAATAAAAAATATCAATGTGTGCTGTATCATATGCTTGTTTACATCCTTTAAAAAAATGCCACCAGTTATGCGCATCTCAACATGACGTCAATATTATGATGTTGCGGTATGATATTTTGTTAGAAACAAAATAAAGTCGGGGTACTTGAAAATGGATTATCACGCGGAATACCGCAGTTTCATAAAGTTCTGCTCTATGTTAGATAATACACCTGCTCAAATAGAAAAACAAAAGTATGTACGGTGAATCTTATGTTTCAAGGTCTCTATTGTTTAAATTTCACAAAATTAATGTTTTTTAGAATAATTATGAAATCTATTTTGTTTGAAAAAAAATGTTTTCTATTAGTTGCTTTCTTATGTTTTTTGTTTTTTTTTCTACTTTTTGTGAATTTTCTGTGATAGCTAATTGAATGATATTTTTTTATCCATTTAACCCTACATCTTGACCTTGACCTCTATCCATGAAATTATCCATTAATATTTTAACAAGAATTGGGTGAAGATCCAAAGTCCTGTGAAGAAACTTTAATCACTTATTAATACTAAGAGGTGCCAATCTCATGCCTCTGTTTCACAATACAATAAATATACAATGTAAGATTTTCAGACTTTTACTGTAATGTAAATATTGTTCATAATTCAAATCATTGAGTCTGAAAATCATGCATTCAAAATGGTGGGTCCGTTTCTATATAAAATGTTGAAATGTATGTATCAATTCAAAACATTAGATCTGATTTCATTCATCCATAGTGTTTGGTCTGAATTCATTCATCATGTTGGGTCTGAATTCTGCTGTTTAAACTTCAAAGCAAGACTCCGTATCACGAAACACTGTTCATTCAATCAGTCAACCATGAAATAATCCTACCATTTACTCTGATTGCCATATTTTCAGCCTGTGTTCAGTAACAATAGAGGTTTGCCAACATTATGAGAGGGTCCTTCGTGGTCAAGTGGTCTAAGACGCCATCTCAAGATCACTGACCTCTCACTGCTTAGGTTGTAATGCAAGTTTTTATTTTACAGATTTTGTTGTATTTAAGAACAAAGTGTATCGAAGTAGTAAACTGTGAATAGAATTGCTGAGAAAAACATGTGTAAGCCATTTTGATCAACTATTTGAAATATATCTATACTGTATAAACTGTAGTGTGCATTATATATGAATGAAATTGAAAAATTATAAATGTAGAAAGCAATATTATTTTTTAATGCCGTTATGCCATGTAACTTTTATAGTTAATGCTTTATAAAAATGATTCATGCTATATGCTTTATGTCATGTGATTGTTCTGGCAATTGGGATACATTTTTTTTTTTTTTTTTTTTTTTGAAGTTGAAAACGTGGATAATTCGACGGGCGGGCGGGCTTATGGGCGACGTCAAAGTTTTTGTTTCCATTCAATAACTAGAGTACTTTTCATCGGAACTGAACCAAACTTACACAAAGTGTGTACCTCTATAAAATCTAGGCCAAGTTCAATAACCAGCCAATTCAGACTATTATCTTCAGAGTTATGGCCCTTTAATTAGTCAATTACCATTTCCGCTCAATAACTAGAGTATTCTTTATCTGAACTGAAGCCAACTTACACAAAGTGTGTATCTCTATAAAATCTGAGCCAAATTCGATAACCAGTCGATTCTGACCATTATCTTCAAAGTTATGGTTCTTTAATTACTCAAAAATGCTAACATTAATTGTTTCCACAACCAAACTTATACAATTTTTCTAGCGATAAAGTAAAAATAATCTTTTTCTTTTGTTATTTTGATGAAGATAGTAAAAAAGTTTGGATTGATGTATCGATATATATTAAAATGAAACTCCATTAACATACACATTTTTTTCTTGAAAATGGTTTGCGGTGTCCTTGCTCAGTTGATAGCCATGACGCAAAAAATATTATAAAAAATACAAATGATTTATTAGAGAAATGTACACGTCCGTTTAAAATTTTTACAACACAGCTGAATTTCTCATAATGTTTGATGCATTTTGTAATATATTTGTAGAATCAAACATCGTGTTTAAGAAATTGTTGCTATCAGTTGAGTTGACTTACCTCCTATCTTTGGGTACTGGAAACAATACCACCACTTAAGCTTCAATGCAAAATGTGAAAATATTGATGTATTATTTTATGAATATGCATGTTTGTTTCCGAATATAATCACATTACATCTTTCATAATGTGAATTACGGAAGTAATATTTTAGCCAAACAACCAGTGAATAGCACTTGGTTTTTTAACAAAACTATTGCATCAGTGTTTACAAATAAAAAAACAAAATTTAAATTGTATACTTTTTCATTTTCTGCTTCAATGTACATAAACTTCTGGCATGAAATCGAGTTATAATTACAGAATAGCTAAAATGTTTGAAAAACTTGGTTTTCGGGGAATTTCTATGTATCTAGTTGTAAGTAAGAAATTGTTAAAATTTAACCACTTTGTATATACCTCCATTGGGGCAAAATCACATTGCATAAAGGCCTTCTTGGATGGGTCCTAGGGTTGAATTTTAGAGAAAAATGCAATAAAATACTCATGAAAAATTTATGAAGTATCAAAGTAGTGGTACCAACAGTCCAACAGACAGTTGATTAAATCAACTTGTCCATTTTGATATAAATCTGTTCACTTTTTCATTTGTTGGTGTATTGTTGGTTTTTGTACATGTAGAGTGAACCTGGAATCTTTCTTCCTATTGGCATCGAATAACCTATAATGTGTTGGTACGGCGAAAACCCCATGGTGTGTGCTTGAGTACCAGTTAACCTTCCAGGATCCCAGGAAACAGTGGTTAGGTTAATTGATCATCTGTCAGCCCTCGATGGCATAAAAATGATGTTAAATATTCAATCAATTGATCATCTCTTGTTTTACTTTTCTTTTGTTTTTTGCATCTGTTTAAGATATACATGTCATGGAATACCTGGTATAATGTGCTATTGATAGCTTTATTCTATTTTCTGTCAAATATTTAATAATCTCATTGTTCTGGGCATTTATATAAAAGTTTTGTCTTTCATTTCTGACTGCATGATCAGGGTCATAGGGTTCAAGTTTCATTTGACAAGAGTAGCATTCTGTAAAAGCAGTGTTTTCTGAAAGTTGCAATATAAGAAACTTACACGGGTTTGAGGTTTGGATAGAAAATTCCATCCCGGTGGATAACTGTTTTGGTGGAGCCTCGTTATCGCAAAAACTGTATTTCCAAGGAAAAGGCCGGGTCCGATTAGCTCAGTCGGTTACACATCTGACTATCAATCCAGGGGTTGTGAGTTTGAATCCCCCGCCCGGCAACAGTCTCCGTGATGATTGATATACGACATTGTGTCTCATTATCATTCGTCTCTCACTACTGATTTAAGTGGGAAAGTTATCAGTTACTTGTGGAGATGGGGTGTGCTCGAGTACTGGTTAATCCTAGGAAACAGTGGTTAGGTTAACTAATTGTCTGTTAGTCCTCGATGGCATAAAAATGACACTAAATATTCAATCAATCAATCAATCCAAGGAAAGGAATTTTCTATCAGAACCAAAAAAGTCAGGAATTATTATTTTTCTTGCATACCAGGCTCATTGAATAATTGTTTTAACTTAATTCATTATTATATTTTTTACAATGATCACATTTAAGACCTTAAAAATATTATGTTTTATGTCATTTATTTTACATGTTAATTGTCGATGGTTCCAACGTCACAGCACAAGAATTTTATCTCAGCCTTAGGGTGAGATAGAAATATCTAACCCCGTTAAAAATGCAGATATCCTTATCGGTAGTGCAATAAAGTTTTATTCCACATGAAATCTCACACAGTGACAATGTCTTTATCCACACTGGGGTTATTCTATGCCATTTTCTGCAGATCACTTACCTCTTACTGTTGAAGTCATGGGTTTGAGCCCAGTTGATCCAAATGACCAAAAGTGAGAAAGTTTGTCAATCATCTGCAGAATGGTGGTTCTATTCAGTGGCATGTGAGGTTTTCATTAACTAATAAAACTAATCCTAATTATCTTCAAAGTTTTCTCTTCTGAAAATCAAAAATCTTGGCAGTTTTAAGTTTTTTCTTTCAAAAAACATAATACCGGTAGCAGGATTCTGATAAAGTTTCTGAATGGTTGAAACAAACAATCAGACAATTTATTATTTTTTACATAGATTTTAACACAGTTGTTTCAGTAGACTAAGGTTTAGATGTTTATTTCTGCATTCATTTTTTATTTGTTTCCTTTTTTCACAAGTGCTTTTGTTTTTGAACACCTTTAGAATCTTCACACTTTGCTATAATTTTGCCTCGTTAATTCTGCAGAGTAGTTAGATAATGATGCCCCAAGATCTGCAGAGACTGACTGTTAGATAATGATGCCCCCAGATCTGCAGAGACTGACTGTTAGATAATGATGCCCCCAGATATGCAGAGACTGACTGTAAGATAATGATGCCCTCAGATCTGCAGAGACTGACTGTTAGATGATGATGCCCTCAGATCTGCAGAGACTGACTGTTAGATGATGATGCCCCCAGATCTGCAAAGACTGACTGTTAGACGATGATGCCCCCAGATCTGCAGAGACTGACTGTTAGATGATGATGCCCCCAGATCTGTAGAGACTGACTGTTAGATGATGCCCTCAGATCTGCAGAGACTGACTGTTAGATGATGATGCCCCCAGATCTGCAAAGACTGACTGTTAGACGATGATGCCCCCAGATCTGCAGAGACTGACTGTTAGATAATGATGCCCCCAGATCTGCAGAGACTGACTGTTAGATGATGCCCTCAGATCTGTAGAGACAGACTGTTAGATGATGATGTCCGCAGTTCTGCAGAGACTGGCTGTTAGATAATGATGCCCTCAGATCTGCAGAGACTGACTGTTAGATGATGATGCCCCCAGATCTGCAGAGACTGACTGTTAGATGATGCCCTCAGATTGCAGAAACTGACTGTTAGATGATGATGCCCTCAGATCTGCAGAGACTGACTGTTAGATGATGATGCCCTCAGATCTGCAGAGACTGACTGTTAGATGATGATGCCCCCAGATCTGCAGAGACTGACTGTTAGATAACGATGCCCACAGATCTGCAGAGACTGACTTAGATGATGATGCCCCCAGATCTGCAGAGACTGACTGTTAGATGATGCCCTCAGATCTGTAGAGACAGACTGTTAGATGATGATGTCCTCAGATCTGCAGAGACTGGCTGTTAGATGATGATGCCCTCAGATCTGCAGAGACTGACTGTTAGATGATGATGCCCCCAGATCTGCAGAGACTGATTGTTAGATGATGCCCTCAGATCTGCAGAGACTGACTGTTAGATGATGATGCCTCCAGATCTGCAGACTGACTGTTAGATGATAATGCCCCCAGATCTGCAGAGACTGACTGTTAGATGATGATGCCCCAGATCTGACTGTTTAACCTTTTGTTGATGTGTATGTTTTTTCTGCTGTTTTTAACTTGTTTGTAATTGTTAAGATTGTGTATATGTATTCTGCCACATGTTGATTAATAATTGCTGCTTTATCTTATTAAATGCACATTTTTTATACTTTGTTGCTGTTTTGATTTTAGTATTCCTAATATTATCAGATCAAGAAAAAATTAATACAATTGTTCATTCAGTTTAATAAATAACCATTGCCCAATACAGGAGAAATAAACATATTCATTCTCAAAAGAAATGTGACAACCATATTTATAGCGTAAATCTTCTAATGAATGGGAAGAATTTATCCAAAGCTTTGTGTTGACATAGATTATCATCAGAAAGTTAAACAAGTATTCACTACAACCAACTTGTTGTGTATGTTATGCACCAAAGGGTGAGAAATGTGTATAAGGAATGTATTCAAAAATTGATCTCTGAACATTTCATTGAATGAATGATATAATTCAGTATAATAAAGTTTTGTGTAAAGTTTGGCAAAACGCCAACCTAGAAGGAAATCAAAAGTAGGGTTGTATAAACTGCCTTTTTTTATTTTGATATTATGGTTAAGATTCAAAAGAACATACACATTTTTGAGAAAGTTCTGGCAGAACATAAAGTTTTTCCTTCATTTGGTAAGTTATGATATGATTATTAACATGGATGATGTTATGCCCCTGCCATTTTCAATGGGGGGCATATAGTATCACCTCTGTCCATACATACGACTTATATCTTTAGTTTTAAAGAGCAGATATTTAAACCAAATTTGGTGTATGACTTCACATTCAGGTAATACAGGTCAAGTTCGTATTTCGTTCCGGTCTGATGATTTTTTACGGAGTTATACAGTCATATCTGTGTAAGTGGTCACCTCTATTAAGCAGCCACTTGTCTTAAACAGCCACATTAGCTAATTCCCATGGCTATGCTTTAAGAGCAAATTTACCTGTATTAAGCAACAACCTGTCTTAAAATGTCAATTTTGCTCATTCCCTTGACAGGCTGCTTAGGACAGGTTTGACTGTATTGTAAACAATATTTACAGTTTTAGAATATCTATGTACAGGTATTTTATTTATGATTGATGTCAATATGATAATTATTATTGACAAACCATAAATTAAGTATCTTTACATAAACATTCTAAAACTGTTAATATCAGTTTCAGTTTTATTGGCATAATGACAATACACAACTGCCTATGATCATTTACAAAGAATATTTAAACGAATATGGCATAGGCAAACAATATATATCCATAGGTAAAATACTCATAAACAGTCAAACATTGTAAGATATCAAATCTTTGATAATTCAATTCAGCGAATATAGTTAAGAAGCAGTCGTTGTATCAACTACAATAGTTTGATAATGTGACTCTGGAATTCACCCCGCATTTCTTCTTTCTTTCAGTATAAGGGTCCACCATGGCTGAGTGGCCTAAGGAGCCATCTCAAGATCACTTACCTTTCACCGTAAAGGTCATAGGTTCGAGTCCCGCTCGCTCCAAAAACTTATGTGAGAAAGTTTCCAGTTACTTGCGGAAGGACGGTGGTTCTACTCAGTCAGTAAAACTGGATATATCATATATAACCTGAAATGTGCTGAATATTGGCATTAAACCCATTCTTTTAGTAAATATAGAAACAAACTGGTGAAAACTGATTCCTTTGAAATGTGAGTTGAAATAAAATAAACTATTGGTGATTAGATAGATTTAATACAGCAAACAAAACGTACAATAATATCCACCTTATCATGAATAATTTATAAGTACAACACATTGGATGTACTATGTCATTGTTTTACATAATGCAACTGGTGAAACAAACAAACATTACATATCCAGGCATTTGGTATCTCTTCAACACATTGGATGTACTATGTCATTGTTTTACATAATGCAACTGGTGAAACAAACAAACATTATATATCGAGACAATTGGTATCTCTTCAACACATTGGATGTACTATGTCATTGTTTTACATAATGCAACAGGTGAAACAAACATACATTACATATCCAGGCATTTGGTATCTCTTCAACACACTGGATGTACTATGTCATTGTTTTACATAATGCAACAGGTGAAACAAACAAACATTATATATCGAGACAATTGGTATCTCTTCAACACACTGGATGTACTATGTCATTGTTTTACATAATGCAACAGGTGAAACAAACAAACGTTATATATCGAGACATTTGGTATCTCTTCAACACACTGGATGTACTATGTCATTGTTTTACATAATGCAACAGGTGAAACAAACAAACATTATATATCGAGACATTTGGTATCTCTTCAACACATTGGATGTACTATGTCATTGTTTTACATAATGCAACAGGTGAAACAAACAAACGTTATTTATCGAGACATTTGGTATCTCTTCGTCTAGTTCCATGCTTAAAATGACAGCTCATAATATTTATATAATTTCTTTATAAATCTACAACATGTATTATGTTTATTAACAGAATGATAAAAATATGGACATTTAAATAAAAAGAAATCTATATGACACTGAAAGAAATAACTTTAGCAAGGAAGCTACATGTAAACTACATGGGGGACATCCAAAGCCCTCTGGTACCCGCTAGTCTGATATAAACCACAAATTTCCAAATTTAAAACTGATTTTGAGTTTGCAACAAACAGATTTTTTTGTTGAAAATTTCAATAAAATTGAGTTCTAAATTGACTTCAAAAATTCTTATTTTACTGTAAAGGTAGGTAATATAGAGACAAAATACCAGATACATTGTACCTATTGCATGAGTTTAGATGTATTTTAAGAAATTCTTTTTAGCACTTTTTTCCTCTGACAAACATCTCTGCAGCCGTGTAATTGAAAGAAATCTTTTAACAATAAATAAATATCAAATGTATTCATAGTGTAACAATAGTTATATGAAAAAACTTGCTAAACTAATTCTTTCAGTAGATATACTTAACAATTGTGACCAATAATTACCACATTTCAGTGTCTCAATTATCTACAGATATTTACAAGAACATGGACACTGTTAATTATTACATATTTTTATTATATATAATACAAACATACTGAAACTGATAGTTAAAAGTTGTGACTGTCCCCTGACTATATATGTTTTTTTACTGGTGGATAAAACAAAACAATTTACTAGTAATTACATCATTACTGGTAACAGATGATATACCTTAATGAAAGCAATATGTTTACTGGGTGAGTTTCGACCATGCAAATTCAAAAAAAGAATGGATGAATGGGTTTTTAAACGGCATACCAAAACATCACAGGTTATTCAATGCCAAAAGGAAGGAAGATTGCAGGTTCACTCTACGTGTAAAAAAACCAACAAATTAACATACAGATTAAAAAATATCAACAAATGAATATGCAGAATGAACCTAGAACCTTGATACCTGCAGAACTGCTGAGTTTCAGCAAATTCCATTGTATTGCTCAAATTGTCACTTCTTACAACTTGCATGAGCCACAGTAATCCTATTCTTGCCATCCCTCATATGGCTCCCTGGAGCCACGCAGGGGTTGGTAATTAACCACCCATTCAGAGGATTCCTACTCCTCTGCAGAGATAAACAGTGATTCTATTCTTGCCATCCCTCATATGGCTCCCTGGAACCACACAGGGGTTGGTAATATAACTGCCCATTCAGAGGATTCCTACCCCTCTGCAGAGATAAACAGTGATTCTATTCTTGCCATCCCTCATATGGCTCCCTGGAACCACACAGGGGTTGGTAATTAACCACCCATTCAGAGGATTCCTACCCCTCTGCAGAGATAAACAGTGATTCTATTCTTGCCATCCCTCATATGGCTCCCTGGAACCACACAGGGGTTGGTAATTAACTACCCATTCAGAGGATTCCTACCCCTCTGCAGAGATAAACAGTGATTCTATTCTTGCCATCCCTCATGTGGATCCCTGGAACCACACAGGGGTTGGTAATATAACCACCCATTCAGAGGATTCCTACCCCTCTGCAGAGATAAACAGTGATTCTATTCTTGCCATCCCTCATATGGCTCCCTGGAACCACACAGGGGTTGGTAATATAACCACCCATTCAGAGAATTCCTACCCCTCTGCAGAGATAAACAGTGATTCTACTCTTGCCATCCCTCATATGGCTCCCTGGAATCACACAGGGGTTGGTAATATAACCGCCCATTCAGAGGATTCCTACCCCTCTGCAGAGATAAACAGTGATTCTATTCTTGCCATCCCTCATATGGCTCCCTGAAACCACACAGGGGTTGGTAATATAACCACCCATTCAGAGGATTCCTACCCCTCTGCAGAGATAAACAGTGATTCTATTCTTGCCATCCCTCATATGGCTCCCTGGAACCACACAGGGGTTGGTAATTTAACTGCCCATTCAGAGGATTCCTACCCCTCTGCAGAGATAAACAGTGATTCTATTCTTGCCATCCCTCATGTGGCTCCCTAGAACCACACTGTGTGGAATCAGAGGATTCCTACCCCTCTGAAGAGATAAACAGTGATTCTATTCTTAGCCGGAATCACACGGGCTTCAAAAAAATATAATAAAATAATATTTATATGGAGAGAATTTTTACTCGACACCCTACTTTCTTACTCGGCACCCTCCTTTCTTACTCGACACCCTACATTCTTACTCCTCACTTTACTTTCTTACTCGGCACCCTCCTTTCTTACTCGACACCCTACTTTCTTACTCCACACTTTACTTTCTTACTCGGCACCCTCCTTTCTTACTCGACACCCAACTTTCTTACTCCACACACTACTTTCTTACTCCACACCATAATTTCCTACACCACACCCTACTTTCTTACTCCACACTTCACTTTCTTACTCCACACCTACTTTTTTACTCAACACCCTACTTTCTTACTCCACAACCTACTTTATTACTCCACACTTCACTTTCTTACTCCACACCTACTTTCTTACTCAACACCCTACTTTCTTTCTCCAAACCCTATTGTCTTACTCAACACTCTGATTTCTTACTCGACACCCTACTTTCTTACTCCACACTCTACTCTCTTACTCCACACTTTACTTTCTTACTCAACAACCTACTTTTTTACTCAACTGCCTACTTTGTTACTCAACACTCTGCTTTCTTACTGGACACCCTACTTTCTTACTCCACACTTGACATTCTTACTCCAAACTCTACTTTCTTACTCCACACTCTATTTTATTAGTCCACACTCGACTTTCTTACTCCAAACTCTACTTTCTTAATCCACTCTGCTTTCTTACGCCACACTCTAATTTCTTTCTCGTCACTCAACTTCCTTACTCCAAACTCAACTTCTTTACTCCACACTCCACTTTCTTACTCTACAATTGACTTCCTTACTCCACACTCTACTTTCCTACTCCACAGTCTATTTTCTTACTCACCACTCAACTTCCTTACTCCACACTCGACTTTCTTACTCCACACTCTACTTTCTTACTGGATCACACTCTACTTTATTACTCGACACTTCTCTTTCTTACTCGACACTCTACTTTCTTACTCGACACTCTACTTTCTTACTCGACACTCAACTTTCTTACTCGACACTCTACTTTCTTACTCGACACTCTACTTTCTTACTCGACACTCAACTTCCTTAATCATCAATCAACTTTATTACTCGACAATTGACTTACTTTATTTTCTTACTCGGCACTTAATACTCGATTGTTAAAGCATAGTCTCTGCTAATTCGATTTGACGATGATTTCCAATATATCTTAACCTCATTTGTTTAATTTGTTCTACAATACTTTTAGTTTTGAATACTTTTGTAACACACGCATTTATATTGTTTTCAGTCTTCTTAGCAGTCACGTCAAAAATCTTATCGTATATTTCAGGAGTAAACAGTAGAAGCATTGAAGCAATCACGTTTCCATAATCTGGAGACTTATATTTGTTGTGTGAAAAAGCCCAGTATGAAATAACAAAAAGAGCTAGTATCATACACACTTTTATAAATAAGTAAGTAGTATGCAGTGCGATATTAGTATGTTTATAAACAATCATAAAAACAGACTTCGGAATAGAATCTGCAGTGAGGTCGATGTTTTCCTTATATTGAGCAATTGTTGCTGTTAGCATTAATCTCATACCCTGCTGAAAACTTAACCAAGATTGACATAACAGTTTAATTAATGCAACCGCTGCAGTTACAAGAGATACTGTCTCAGCTGGATAAAGTGGTAGGCCAACAAAGCAGGTTAGAATAAACATTTGTAGTACAACTTGTACTGAACGGACAACTAGTGTGAAATAAAACATAAAGTTAGTAGAAGCTATTAAAATAAAAAATATAAAAAATAAATTTCTACGAATAGATCTGCATGAACATTTACATTCAGACAATGTCATTGTAATATGCAATGTCACAAAATTTATCGCAGGTACACTTAGTAGAAGTGCAATACAACAGTTGATAAAGAGGGTAAAAGGGAATAGAAATATATTGACAAAGAAAATCTCAAAACCATTTATTGTTTCACGACGAAACAATGACGACTTAATGACATACCGCCAAAACTTGAAATTGAAGATACTGTTGTCAATAAGATTGAAGTATTGCAAGTAGATAGGAGTATTTTTATTTAAAGTTTTACAAGACAAAGTCTTTAATGGCGATTTGGGTTTAAAGGTATCGTCAGAAAAGCTTAAAACAGAATAGTACCAGATATGTGTATTTGGTAAATAAGGAGATGAAGTACTGGGCTGTAATTTTTTTATTCTTTTGTAAATAACCAACAAAATTAAAGTACTAAATACAACAGAACATTTTATAAAAATAAAACTTCCAAAATTAGTAGATGAATTTAAATTAAACACTAACCTCGTCTGTAAGTAATTATCTCTTAACTGAACAAAGAATATAGCTAAATCAACTGCAAGCGGTACTATTGTTGCAACTAAAATCATTTTAATGATTGGCAAATATTTGTTACTGCAACAGCAACCATATAAATACATTGTACAAAACATGTGAAAACTATAAGGAACATCGTGTTCTGCATACACATCAGTAGACTTCCCAGGTGTTTGTGGAAATATTCCCAGCATAAGCGGAAAAGAGTATGTCACAATGCAGCTAATGATTAAAATAATAAGTCCTGTCTGTGAATTGTTTACTTTTTCTGAAGTGATGTTATGAGAAAAACAGATGGTGTCAAAGTCATTTTCACTATAATATGGAAAAAGCAATGGTTGACTTGTATAAGTACCTTTAAAAAGTGTTTGGTAGTTGCACATGTATAGATTTGCGAATGTTTCATCTGTCTCGGTTAGGTTAAGAGCAACTGTTTTTATTTCTTCCTTCAATTCGAAAAAGTCAAACTGGCAATCGACCGAATCAAATGCTATTGACACATTTTCATATTTCTTTTTTGATCCTAAAATGTATAAAGATATGATTGAATCTGAATTCTTTTGATACTTGAGGATGTTTTTTCCCTTTTCGTTTACCAAAAAATAAACGAACAGTCCATATTGATTGTGGGCATTATCTATATCAAACTCGTTTTCACCGTCAATACTGGAGATATTCAGTGTTATGTTGTATGGCTTGAAATTTATCTCAATAATATCAATGCTGTTTTCAATGTCTTTTTTTATCGTGTTCACAAGTCTCGCCCTGTCCATGGGTTTCATATATGGCTTGCAAGAAGTATCATTGCCGGAAAAATTTCCACAGTATATTCCACCAAATAACAGCAAAAGCACTGCACACAGAAATACATTTATGAAATACATCCTCTGTTCAAAGGTGGAAATTGTGTTTTTATATGTAAAATAACAGTATTACATATATTTTTTAAATTACAAATATTCACTTATAGTAATATCACCTTGATTTATTTTACAGGCTTGTATTCAGCAATATTTAAACCACTGACTGATCTTGTGACGTAAACCTCACTATGGTAATAAGATATACATAGAGAAGCTCATCTGGACAAATACCAGACAAATACACTAGAATGATGTTTTGTTCCTATTTTTGCCTATAAATCATTTTTGAAAAAAAAAGTTAATTAAACTGTACAATGTCATGTATTTTAAATATCTTGGTTAAATTGGCTCAAAGTTATACTACTTGAATTAAAATCTATACAGTGTGCTTAAAGATGGATTTGTTTGAACGTTTAGCATCATTTTATCAACATTGATGATCAGTTAACCTTACCACTCTTTCCTACAGTTATGGAATGTTAACCAGTACTCAAGCACACATATATCTGCAAGTAATAAATATCTTTCCCACTTTAATCAGCGATGAGAGACAAAAGACAATGAGACCCAATATCATATATCAATAAGTACAGCGATTGTGGCCGCACGGGTATTGAAACTCACGAACGCTGGATTGTAGAGAATACTATGTTAATGCTTAGTGTAAAAACTACCAGCGTGTGCTTAATTTTTTTCAAGCCTATTTCCACTGTTTTATGTTTATCTTGTCATCTAATTGATTTAAATGCATTTGGACATAATATCTATGTTTTCTTCTAAAGACACATTTAGCTAATATGTAATAAAACCAGGCCAGCATTTAATATCATTGATAATCGATGATAAAAAATGTAAATTGTAAAGATTTCATCAGCTTTAATTTTCGAGTTAAAAATATATATTTATAGATGTTTTACCCATATTTTCATAACAAGGTTGACAATGCCTCTGTGGAAAGGTCGTTGTTGCATCAAATCATGTCCCATGTTATCACCATCTCAACCATTGAAGCTTAAAAAATTCTTCATGAATAGTTTAAACTATTGCTGACTAATGTATCTGGAAATTCTATATAGGCGAATGGGGAAGGCCCTGAATAGCAATTAAGTGAAACATATCAAAGGGAATAGGCAGCTGTGGATCTTGAAGAAAAATAAGCAATGTCAGAGTGTCATTCAGCAAAGAGAACAATAGGGAGGTCAGCAAAGGTGGAGAGAAAACAAGTGGATGAGGACGTATTTAAAAAAATCTTGACCATATATTCTTAAATATGCCTACAAACAGTGCTTAGTAATACTTGGAGATACTCACATGGTATACATCAAAAGTTGTGCTGACTGATTTGATGAGTCAAAGAATATGAAATTCCTCATCATACTTGCTTATATCCAAATTATTTTCATTTATTTTTATCATATTTAGAAATTTTAGAACAAATGAAGGACGTATTATGTAAATGTGTTAATTGCTAATTGTTCTTATATAACTTGTTATTGCATGAGGACTTTAGAGAAAAAAATGACAATTTTTACTGCGTTGATATTACAGCCACTCAGTCGAGTGATCAGGTCCATTTGGATTTCTTGTTTAGTATACATATCAATTATACTGATTGGAATCACATACTAGGTCAACCATGCCAATTTATTTGGCATGCGTTGTAGATATTAATTAGCCCGTTATTGAATTTGGCTAAGTACCAAAAAATAAATTCATATCATGTCATAAAGGTAGATGTTTTGAAGATCAGAGGTTTGATTTGAAGATTAGAGGTAAGTTTTAAAGATTAGAGGTCGGTGGAAACTTAAAAAATGTATTCCTACACCTACTTTGTGAAATATGAGGTTTGAAGCATTAATTGCAGTCACAGGTGTTCATTTTGATATGTAATGCATTGTGTATCAAAGCGTGCTGCCATTATAAAATTCTCATTGTTTCCAAATTCAAAGAAGTTTTGGCTTCTTATTATATCCATATACCTCCTGGGTATTTACTGTTGTGTAATGGAATTCGAAATATTTATTGTCAATTACTCCAGATATGTAATAGATGTTATGCTATCCCTGGGAAAACCTGATATTTCAAAATGGCAAATGCTGAATTCTAGCTGAAGCTCTAGAGTAAAACGTATGTTTGTATGATAACGGAATTCTCGGAGGCTATTACTGAATCCTTAAGGTGATGACTTTTTCACATTTTTATTATTGTCACTTTCCCCATAATATTCCAATGCAAGGCAGGTTCAGCGGAAAAATGCACAATTTGTGCTTGTGTAATGCATTTATTGAATAAACCAAAGTGGTGAATGATTTATCCTGTGTTAGTCATTTAATAATGTATCATTGTTCACCTACCTAATGAATGGCAATTGGATCTTAAGCATAATATAATTTAAATCCGATTATATATGTTGAACAAATGCAATAGATATGCACACTTATGACACAAATTCAACACATAAATCCAAACACTAAATATATTATATCTACAATGCGTATGATTTTAAATATCTTTTCTAACGATTGGTAATTATTCTGTTAATAGAATGAAACTACTGTAAACATATATACTTTTTCACATTGAATGCTGTACAAGTTTCATATTGTTTTGTTAACATTCCACGCCATAATCTTCTTAAGGGAGGAAATAAAGAGAATGTAATTGTATATGTAAATGATTAGTGGATTGAAAATTAAGCAACTCATGATTGGATAATTAAAGGACTAATTTGGGTGAATAATGATGATTAAATAATTATATATCTAATTTTTACTGCCGACGCTATTTTTTTTATCAAATCCCCCCCATCCCCTCATTTTTTTCATCTGAATAAATACGGCAGCGGTGATCTTGGCGTAAAGCGTAAGCCTCACAGAAGCACGCAGAAGGCCGTCGGTTCTCTCCACTGTCGGGTTATAACAAAGACTTGAACAATGGTACTAGAAGTTTCCTCGCTTGGCGCACAGCATTTAGAGTCTGGTCATTCATTAAAGAATAACCTTAGGTCTGGTCAGCTTGGCGTCAATATAATGTGACTGGATGGGGTATCATACTATGTGTCTGCAGCATGATACTCCAGTTTGGCAACGCTTAGAAGACTGTCTCAAGTAGACACCGTCACGATGACTGAAAAATTTTGAAAGCGAAAATAAACACCACACAACCAACTAACATCATCTGGATGATTACCGTTACACGGTCACTGCATTATATCTAACATAACGTGGGTTTTGAATACTCCAATTTGTTTGCTGCACAATATCGAACATGTCCGCCCAGAGTGACAGGGAATACTGCCACAGAACCCCATCCAAATATGGCTGAAAATTGTTGTTATTTTATCCAGAACAGTACAGTGAATGTTTAATGAACCTACCACAATAATATACTAGTAACTTGATTACCAACTACAACCGATGGTCGGCTTGCTCTGAACATTACTCGTACCTTGTAATAAAAAAGAACAGAAAACCCTCCGTGGTCTGTCTAGTTTTTTCAGGAGCTAACCAGAAACATAGAACATATTGTTTTGCCTAAATAATTTAGAAATTGCTTTAAGCGAAAATTATTAATATTGTGGTGTGTCCATTTAAAATAATAAAATTTTAAAATTTTGTAATTAAACTAATATTTTAGTTTAACAGTGAAGTGTTTGAAGTTTTTGGAGGGAAGTAAAAAAAACACAGACACAAAACGAACGTGTGTACAGGCGCCTTTTGTTCGCTTGACCTTTTTTGTCGCAGAAAAAATAGAAATACACTTATTTTTTGCATTACGCCTTCTGTCCGCAAAATATTTACATTGACATTTTATCAGCATCAGGACAAACGTAGACGTGTATTTTAGTTTCTGTGGATAAAATGTGTTGGGGATGAAAATCATTGTCACAGGCGTGCAAATTGCCTTTTATCAATACATTTGCATAACACTGGTGATATACCATAGAGAACAGAAATATGAGTAAGCTACATTACTTTACTTCCAAGATAATGCATTAATCAAAATGTTGGTGGTTGAAGGAAATTTGAGAAGTATTGGATATAGAGTGACTAGATTAATCAAACAAGAGGTGTCGGAGGGAAAGCACGTTTGATTATTCTTATATTTGTCTCAAAAGTGCAAATGTGGTTGAGACTGAATTGTATAAGAAATATATTAAAAACACGTTTTCAAATCGACTAACATAGTAAAGTATGTTTCGCGTGGCTGTCGAAATTTTAAATTGAACAGTATGTGGGGCGATTGTATGGTTTCTATTAAGATGGGCAACAGGGTAAGTTTATCAAGCGGGGATTCCCCCCACCCACCCCCACCCTTCATTTTTGTTCACATTTATGTATGTTTCTTCTTTTCAAGTTTATAGTATTCATTTAAAATCATAACATGTTATAACATTTCATTCCGGTATATATAATATATTTAAGGACAAAAGTTTTGTCCAGGTGTGTATTTGTTGATAATTTTTAAACTATAACAGATGCACATCTGATATTTAACACACGCATTGTACACCCTTACACAAACACATCCATTTAATCCCCATTGTCATAAGTGCCCTAGCAATGTCAATACAGTACAGTGCCGCCACGTGCACAACTAGGTATAAATGCTGTACTCGATTTTCATGTCGATATTGAAATTGAAAGACACCCATACATTGATAACAACTTCTATTGTTTTGACTTCTATTGTTTCAAACAAACGTCTACGCGTAATTGGTAGGCTCGAAGCCGGGTTGCAACCATTACGTGTTGAGCACGATTTCGGGGTAAGTGTTCGCACTATTCTGTGTTAATGCAAGAAATTTGTTGCATCTGTGTCTGTTGCCGACCTGCCGTGGTCTGGCCGTCCTTGAGAAACAACATTACGTCAGGATCGGCAAATCGCTTCGACACATCTGCGAGACCGTATACAGTACCACGTAACACTGCTCTCAACACACAAGGATGTACTCGGTTGCACATTAGCGCCAGAACCGTTAAGAGTCGTCTCACTGGGCATTGCAACATCGCAGATAGTTGGTTAGTCAGTGGAGATCGGTTCTTTTTACTGATGAATCTAAATTCTGTGTCGATTCCAATGACCGGCGTAGGCATGTCTACCGTCGTACTGGCGAAAGGTTTGCGGACGCCTGTGTGGTTGAGTCAGATAGGTGGGGAGGGCCTAGGGCAATGGTGTGGGCTGGATTTACTGCTGACCACAAAACAAGACTGGTCTTCCTTGAGTTTGGAAGAGGACATGGACGTGGTATAACGTAACATCGACCCAGCTGTTATGCCATAACATTGACATGCTGCCATGGCCGGTGTAAGGAAGTATTTTGACCCCAATAGAATAATGACCCCCGCTCAATATTTTATAAGAAAAAAAGGACCCCTTTTCTGTAAAATAGCAACTTTCCTTATAAAAAAATGACTACTGTTGTAGAAAAGTGACCCCCTTTCGAAAGAAACTTATTTCATTCACTACTACTAATAGTACCACCACCACCACTACTAGTGCTGCTGCTTTTGAACAACAACTACAACAGCAATAAAAATCATATTATAATGAAGTAACCAACATAAACATCGATAGTTCATGTTCAAAACTGCTGCATATGAATAAATGCTGAATTTTAACTTCTGTCTACATATTTTGGTAACTGATATTTTGCCTTGTTTTAAAAGAAGTAATTGGTAGGAAACGTGTTTATTGTGAGCACAGATTCACTCTTAAAATTTCACCTCAAGTTTATCAATATTATCAATAACCACTCCCCCCCCCCCCGTACACTTTTTTTGTATGAAATTTAACCCTATTCAGAAAAAGTGAAGGAAAATTAAATATGGGTACCGCACACCCACTTATATCACTCGGTTTGTTTAAAGACGGGACCGGTTAAGCCATGTTTGGAACGGGTATGATGGAGCTTTTATGAAATGTTTCAGCAAAAAAATAAAAAAAAATTATTGTAATATACAATTGACAGATTACTTCTTGTTCAACTACCCTGTCAGAAAATATTTATTATGTATATACACCAATATGAACAAATCTAATCTAATTCAGTCATTTAATCCAAATGAAAAAAAATGTGTCTTCGACCTCTTTGATCAGATGTTAAGCTTCGGCGCAGTTTCTTTAGAAGATACCGCTTCTCTTGATTTGTAGAAGAATGTGTAACGTTCTTCCAGGATCAAAGGCCGTGATGCCAAACCAAATTTTCGGCAAGATCAAACCTTTTGTTTTGTCTATATAAGGGCTAGTTTGTAGACATGTGATCAAACTCCCAAAATGGACCACTCAGAAGTATTTCAAAACATGCGACTTATCCCGAAAACAGAACAGTAAGTCAAGAAAAAGGAACTTTCGACGCAAGTGTGCAGCATTTGTTATAGAAGAAGACGCGTTGTTTTACAACTCCGGAAAGAAAGAGTCGCGACTTAAAGTCATAAAGAAGGAAACACAATAGAGATAATAGAAGTTCTCAGCAGCATGGCGGTCACCTCGGAGTTCTAAAGACGCGAGTAAATTAGTTTGCCTTACTTCCTTTTAAGTGTAAAATATATGTCATAATGTGGTCGATAGTTATTCACTGGTCAACCGTTAATGTTCAATGTGGGAATATGATAAAGGGACATGCCTCTAGATCAACATCAAAATTTCAGAACTTTTAAAACAGATAGCAATTGATAATAGGGTAATAGATATTGAAAATGATAAACCAGTATTGGTTTAATTTATATATATTTTAATGTGTATGATACAAAGTACAGCTAAATTTCTTCTATTTTATTTCAAATTTCAATAGTATGACTAACGCTTTTGATAGTGATCTACATATTTTATTGACTATAGATAAAAAAAAGTTCCTAAAACACACAGACACACTTTAAACTTTTTTTTTCTATTACAATTACTGAAGGAAGCCATTTTTCTAAATTTCGAATAATTCGACATAAATCTGGAGGCGTGCAGCTTTAACAATCAAAGTTGACATTTATGGAGGTCTTTTTTTATTTATGATAATTTGTATTAATTTTTATTCAAGTTTTAATTAAATTAAAATAATTATGAATGTATAAATACGAATCTCGTAAGAATGTTGATGAAGCATGACCTTGTTGTTTTATGGTTTTTAATTTCTACTAACCCCCAACTCACCCTTCATCGGGATTTTCATCCAGCCAAAAAGATGATCGTATTTTTTGCAGGTGTTTTGAAGAAAATACAAGAACCGTTCGTGTGCGCTTTAAACGTGTACATGTCCAGAATCCTGTGGTCTGAAAACAATTACTTACGCAAAAGAAAATGTACATATGGGTATTACTCCTTTAAGGAACCCGCCTCCTTGGCCGAGTGGATAAGGTCACCTCTGGGGGATGTTGGTTCGAGTCCAACGGTGTACCTCGGCCTACATATGGCTCTTTATGTGAGAAATTTGGCAGTTTTTCGTAAGGAGGATAGGGGTCTGGTACTGGTAAGAAACCCAGGAACAATGGTTATGTAAATTGCCCGCCTGTATATGACTGGTAGATTGTTGACAAACGGAGGTTAAACTCCTTTTTAGCCAGCTATTGTTTAATGATTTACTGTTTGTCCTACTAGTACTAGCCAAATAACTTGTTTAATTTCTTTCACTTATCAAAAAATAATCGCATAACAATCAAATAAG
This sequence comes from Panopea generosa, assembly GCA_029582155.1. Taxonomy (NCBI): domain Eukaryota; kingdom Metazoa; phylum Mollusca; class Bivalvia; order Adapedonta; family Hiatellidae; genus Panopea; species Panopea generosa. The sequence continues at coordinate 17,657,922 of CM055897.1, forward strand.
TCAGTTTTTTCAACATTCTCGTATATTTGCAGTTATGTCCATTCAATGTGAAGACCGCCTACCTCCTGTCCAAGAGGTGGAGCATTGAATTTTACTGTAATCACATGAATATTTTCTAGTTTGGTTTGGTTTTGTAAGGATTTTAACGCCCGTTTTTTAACAATCTTTAAGTCATGTATAGGCTAACCATCGTTCCTGGGTTTAACATATGCTATGGTTATGTAACTTTACATAATAAGTATATATACTTTTCAGAAATAGTTTTAAGTGAAAATGCAGTCTGTCCCTTTAAAGTATTTCAGTAAGCTAATAAATGTGAATATCTGATATATTACGCAGCAGTTTTGCAAATCTCTTTGCTTTGACTAGTAATACCGCAATTATCTAAAGCTCTATATCATGTTTAATAAAGTAAACACTAAAACATTCACAAAATATTTCTTACAGTTCATGTCACGTTATTATGCTATTGAAACACCCTATATGTTTTAAAATAAATATTTAACAATACAATGTGCAAAATCATTCATATCAATATCAAGACTTAACTTCAGCCAAGTACAAGGTTAATGTTCGTGGTAATAGTTGTCTCTACCTGTAAACAAGTCAATTATGTTATTGTAGAGATTTGCATTTTGAGCCAGTTAGTCACTTACGGATGTTGTCATAATCATTTGAATAAGTGACTTACAAAAGGTGATTATTCATGTATGAAGTTAAATAAAAAATAAGTTATTTAAAGAAATATTACCAACACATTTAATTAATAAAGCAATCACATAATTGAGATATTATGACACAGATTTGTAGAAAACCGCTTATATTTCTTTTTTTCCCACTTTATTTATGTTTATAAAATTTGAATTTATTATCAATTTATCTGAATATCAATGTTAAATCAATTAGCTACTTTTAAAAAGCTGAACAACAAACTTGTGTAAATATAATTACTCAATTACATTCTAGCATATTATATTATAACCCCCCAATAAAATAACAAGTTTTGCCTCCGGGGCAATTAAGAGGTAATTAAGTTCATAAATAAACACTGGCTTATCGCATTGTTTGAGACTTGAAACACAGGGGTAGGGGTGGGGGGCGGGGGCTCTGTTTTTTTGTACAAGGGTTATTAGATTTGAATATTATTTTATTGATCTTAGGAAAACGTTTAAATCAAAAATTTTGTAATATTTATAAACATCTGATAATGGTTTATCTTAACTACCTTGTATTAAAAGTTAATTACACGATATCTATGCGATGATTATAAACTAACATAAACTTGCACAAAATGAAAAATGTTCGCAGTTAAAATATTTATTTCGGATTATCAAACTTTAGGAAGTAATCTCAGTACCATTATATTTCTCCAAATAATTAAATAATTTTATTTTTGTGCCGCAAAACACCATTCATTTCATAGGTATTATCTTTCTTTTCGTCTTAACTACACATCATATAACAAAACATAAACTATACATGAACGTTTAAACTTGTACATTGCCATTCTAAAAGAATTATAAGAGACATTTTAGAACATAAATTATGAATATCAATACAAAGCACAATTTTTGACATGATAAAGCTCCATGCAAAATATTGCTAATCTTTATACTAAAATCTGCAATAAACTAAGTTTTTGATTAAAAAGATGAAGAAGAAAAAGAGCCCTATTGCGCATATTTAAAAATATCTTTAAAAAACGATTATCATTTTCTATCATATCATTTGAGAACTGATTAGCAATATTTTCATATATGTGGAGATTTTTTTTTTAATTGAGTAATTCAAAACAATGATATGCTAATTATGCTGTATTAACATAATTATCAACCAATTACATTATTAACTCTCTTTATTCAATTAAAATGCCTCGCGTAATGTATTATTGTTATCTTATCACTGGTTTTGTTATTTAAGAATCAAGTGATATATATAAAATTAATATTCCAATTGTACATACTCTTTAATCAATTTTCTTTCTATGTCCGCTGAATTATTTCATTACAAAGACATTAAAACATAAACTTGTGCGAAAAAAATAAACCATTAAATAATGTTTTAGATTACAAAAGAAATGTACTGTGAAATCATTTATTTTTGTGGGTATTAACTTTCATGGTTTCCACTTCAAAGACATACTCGTGGGGACATAAATTTGTTGAAAACCAATTTAAAAACAAATAATTTACGTGAATTTGAAGCTTTTTGAAGGTTCATAGCTTTTTTTAACTAAATTAAAATATGAAATTAAAAAAATCTATGCTTTAGACTATAAATAAAATACATAATAAACACTAACTTTAAACTACACATAACTTGCAATATCCCCATGTGTTTATAAACATTTCAGGGCTAAAAAAACCCATCCGCATTGCATATAGCCGGCTGATATAGCTACATAAATGCTGTATTTAATTGGGTACAATAATACGCTATACATCGGGCACTCAGAAAATGAATCCGAATTACATTTTATCTCATTTTCAAATCAAAATGGAAGCAAGATGCAATTATCATATTTTTATATCTAAATATCATCGTGAAGAGAATTTTATTTCCAATAAACGTAAACATTGTAATATGTTGGCAAAATATCACAACTAACGTTTGTAAGACCTTAAAAATGACCGAAAACGTGTTTTGAGTAATTTTTATATAGAACATATAAGGACCATATATGCTGTTATAAAATTAAAAAAGGAAGCAAGATGTTAACTTATTTTATTTTTTATTTTAACATAATAAAGGTTATGTTTTAAACTAAATGACTAGACGTAATAGGTTGGCAATTTAATTATGAAACAGTTATAACAATAAAACTAAATTTCTTCTATATGTTTCTATGTAAACCAAATATCACGGTTTAGCCAGGTAAGTGATAAAATGGTCAATATCAAGTGGGGTAACTTCTCACGATAAGCCAGTGAAATGTCTGAAATAGTCCCACATGGACATTTATCAAAAGCTGTGACAAGTGTCAACAGAAAGCTGACTTGAAACAAGAGTTGTCACAAAGCTCGCCGATGGGATAAAACTCACCATCCATGCAATGATTGAGATTAGAAGCAAACACCAAAACTTAAACACAACTAAACGCGAAAGTTTGAACTAGGTGTCTACGGAAGAAAATTAAGTCCAAAAGGGCCATAACTCTGCCAAAATGCAACCCCAAGTTATGGTTCTTGTTTCTGTGTGTTCCATCGATGATGGTGAACACACATGCAAAGTTTCATTCATATCCCATGAGTGGTTGCATAGATATCTTACCTGATAAAAAACTTTAACCTGTAAAATTAAGTCGAAAAAGGACCATAACTGTGCAAAAATGCAATCCAGAGTTATGGTTCTTGTCTCTGTGTGTTCCATTGATGATGGTGAACACACATGTGAAGTTTCATTCACATCCAATGAGTGGCTGCATAGACATTTAATCTTTAACGCAAAAGTTTAACCTGGGTGTCCAAGTCAAAAATGGCCATAACTGTGCCAAAATGCAACCCAGAGCTATGATTCTTGTCTCTGTGTGTTTCATTGATGATGGTGCACACACATGCGAAATTTCATTCACATCCAATGAGTGGTTACATAGATATCTAAATCTTAAATGCAAAAGTTTAACCTGGGTGTCTACAGACGCCGCAGGGTTCATGGCAATAGCTCTCCTTGGACTTCGTCTTGGCGAGCTAAAAAGCAAAGAAACCGCTACGGTCGATACCAGTTCCTTCAGAGGCCTTTAAAGAAGTGGACATGGATCTCATTGGCCCCTTAGAAACCATGCAAACTGGCATGTAAATAAATATGTTAAAAATTAAGGTGTCATAACGCCAAAAATATCTTGTCGACAATTCATATGCACAACTTCGCTCCATACTGATTAAATATGTAAAGTTTTGTCGAAACTGAGCAATAGGTTTAAATAGAGTAGAAATCAAGGTAATGAAGATGGACAGATGAGGAAGCCAAATACATGGGACTTCTGTTTTGTTTAATTTAACAGACGTAACTGTTACGTGGGATATTTGAAAAAGTAATGGCAACAGTAGCGCGTTTTTAAAATATGGGTTTTATCTGTATCAAACTGTAGCGCAGTCATTCAAGGTATTCTTCATTAGCGGTACACATGTTTTCCAGCATAGAAACCAATCAGAATTGCCAATCGGGATCATTGTTTGGTAATACTGATTACATTCTGGCAAGAAACACTTCTGCTCCCACAGAAGATCTGAAACCGGTGCCTGTTTAAGCATAATTTTATGTTTCAAAACAATTAAAAGTCGCTGGGAGACAAAAACATCGACTGCAGGGTGGATGTGCATAATTCTGATAGTGATGCTTGTACAAATCCATTTGAAATACAACTGAATGCTATGTGATCTGACCCTTATCCTTAAAAGACTCCAAAAAATAAACATTTCTAAATATTCGGAAGTATTACTTCCTTGTTGAATTGGCTTCATAACATGTAATTACTCTTACAATTTGTGTAGGCCTTCTCCATTATGAAAACCACACATTTTCTTAAATTAAGCAGATTAATTCTGAGAATGTTTAATACATCAAAAAAACAATCAAAGTGGTCACAAGTGCACCCATTTTGAATATTAAAGTGTACAGGTTTGTTAATATTTACATGATATCTCAATGTCATTTCCTTTTTATAAGCTTGTTTTGGAAAAACGGGACGTATTATGTGATGGTGCGTGCATCTGTCCCTCCGTCATATTTCGTGTCCGGAGCATTACTTAATAACCATTCAAGGTATTGACTTTAAACTAGGGATATAGGTAGGTGGCGATGGGACATGCTGAGCACATGAACTGATGGGTAGGTCAAAGATCAAGGTCACCAATTGAGTTCAAATGTCAAATCTGTCTTGTCATATTTTGTGTCCGGAGCACAACTCATAAACTTTTCAAGGTATTAGTTTAAACATATTTTATTGCCAAATAAACACATATTACAATATTTATCATGCATATAAGTCAAATACAATTTAAGGCAAAAGGGTCTGGCCACAAGTTCTCTCAACATTAGATTCGGCATTTCCCTTTCAACTATATTTTGCAATTTTTAATGATGGTTAAGGTATATTACATTCCTGGCAAGTAAATATGAATGACATTAAGTGTAGTTAATGAGAAAATATACATGCATACTCACGCAAACACACACGCACGCACACACATATATACACCGACATTCAAATGCAAACATACATACACGCACACACATATGAATGTATGTTGAGGTATTTACTGAAAAGCAGGAATCATTTTATTTTTATTTTTTTTTTTTTTTAAATGAAGGTATTTCAAGGTATTGACTTGAAACTTAAAATATATGTAGGTGGTGATGCGACGATGTGTAGAGTGCAACAATCCACAATACTCTCCATCTCCCTCCCCTCCAATACCCCCTCACTAAGTTACTTGTGCCTAAGCATTACCTCACCGCCACCCCCCCCCCCCCCCCCCCCCCCCCCCCCCTCTTGATGTAGAATCGGGGAGTCATTTTTTCTATAAAATAACGACCAGGGGGTCGCTTTTCTATGGGGGTCAAAATGCTGCATAAGGGGTCATTTTACTTCATGTGGGGGAGTCATAATATTATGACTGGGGAGTCTGCTATATACTATATAAAATATTGACCGGGGAGTCATTTTTCTATAAAATAACGACGGTGTAGGGGCCCCTACTAGGGGGGTAACCCAATGGAACCTGTGTGGGATTATTTGAAACGGAGAGTACGTGCCAGAAATCTCAGGACAAATCATGAACTTATAGGACTGCAATAGCAGAGGAATAGGACCAACTACCGACTCAATTTCTCCAAAGGTTTGTCTTGTCTTGTCGATGTGCCAACTTTGTCAGAACTTTACACGCTTATTGGCATTGAGCTGTTCTTTCCAACAATTCCAAATGTATAAAAATCGGTTGCCTCTGAGCGAAGATATTTATATTTACTATAGATGGACAACACTTTTGATACTGATGATATAGAGGAAACTGTAACTAATGTTGTTATAACTTGTAGTTCAATTTGCGCTTGTTATATATAAAAATGTATTATCATGTGATGTTAACTGTCTGTAACATAAGAAATAAAATATGTTTAAACTAAATATGAAGTTGCAACCCAATACATACAAAGGCCTTGAGTTTCAATCAAATATATTGAGTGTTTGTTGTGATATGGATTTGATGGTACTTGCACACAAAACTTTAACCAAAATTTCTAAGTCAAACAATGGCAATACTTTTCATTATATTCAAGCAAGAGTTCTCTCCCTTAGTTACTGTAGTAGGAAGTATTGTGTAAAGTTTCAATTAAATACATGGAGTATGGTTGGGGAGATATGGACTTGATGGTATTGCATGCAAAACGTTAACCCGAATTTCTGAGTCAAAAAAGGGCAATAATTTTCATTATATTTATTCAAAAGTTATCTAACTTAGTTATTTTAGTATGTTTTGATGACCAGGAAGTCTTGTGTAAAGTTTTAATCAATAATTTGAGTGGTTGGTGAGATATGGACTTGATCGTACGTGCACGCAAAGCTTTAACCAGGCAATACTTTGCATCATATTCATGCAAGAGTTATCTACCTTCACTATTTTAGTAGATTTGATGAATGGAAAGTCTTGTGTGAAGTTTGAATCAAATACATTGAGTTGTTGTTGAAATATGGACCAGATGGTACTTGCACGCAGAGCTTTAACCTGATTTCAAAGTCAAACATGGGCAAGAAAATTTACTGTTTTCCCATCATGAGTGTTCATATGTTAAAATCATTGTCTCCTTAATGGGCTCTAGTTCCTTTATTTGAACTGCTATGAAACCTTTATTCATGAGCAAATTCAGCGCATCAGTTCTCGTAATAAAGATTTTTGAAATTTCATGATTTTATACTTTTTTTTACCACTGCTTGCAATTTATAAATATTAAAAATCTCCATCAACAGTTCCGTCTCCAATGTTATGACTAAACAATACTCCAGATTTCAAAATGAGAAACCAAACAAGAAATGTCACTGGTAATGGACTGACATTTGCTGTTAAGTTATTTATTTACCCTCACACTTTGAACTGTTCATTTTGGTGAGCAAGAACAGATGATTAAAAATAAATGGATGATTATGTATGAATGATATACGAGTGAGTAATGATATAGGCAGATTATATACATATTTTCTACTTTACATATTTATTAATTACATTCAATGGTTACCTTTTCTCCTTATTATGTTAAATAATGAAAATTCATTTTAGTTTGATCATCTTTGTACAAGATTTATCGGGTACAGTAGAGTATATCATCCTGTTATACTATAAAATTTTATTGATTTACTTATTAATTAGGGTAATTTATTAATAGTCTTGCGTAACTCTATATTGAATGCTAATGACACTAATAACGTCATATGCCATTCCCTATCACCATTATGCAGTAGTGTTTACTGATATTGGTAAACCATATAGCATATACCTAGGTATATTGCTATTTGTATACAATGTATGTATATAATTATAGTACACTATTAAAATATAAACAAGAAAATATCAGTGGAACTGATGGATGCTCCCCCAAGTAAGTGCTTGACTCTGTACCATATAGTAATGATATTGAACGGGGGAAGTAACTGTGATAGTTCTATAGAGAAGTCAATACATTATTTTTTATTTCGTGATATAATACATTGGACAACATACTTTGAAATAGGTCATTATGATCCTAGCAAGTTTCATAAAATTCCAACCAGAGGTTGTAGAGAAATTGCCCAGACAAGAACTTGGGAAAGCATGGACGCAGACAAAGCGGGGACTATATGCTTCCCCCTTTGGGGGAGCTTAACAAAAGAAGAGTGTACTATTTACTTCACATGAAGTATTATTATTTTATCGACAGGTACTAAGGATTATCAAGATATAGTCGACAGTGGACTAGTAGGCAAATCCTTTTCCCACAATCCGATATGTAAGTTAAGTTACGCCAGTATATAAAGTGGCAATAACATGTAATTTACCATATAATATTTCAGCCTATCAATATTATAATTAGTACATCCTTGGTTAATATTTGACCAACTCCTGTTAATCTCCCAGATAGTGTCACTAAATGGTACACAATGGTTTAAAATTAAATTATAAAAGAATATAATTAAATTGTGAAATTTGTAAATAAGCCCCTGGCAGATTGCTCATAACTAAAAAGTGCCAACATTAAAAAATATTTTAAAAAATCCGTTATCTCTTCAGATCAGATCTGCTGAGAACTGATTAACAGAGGTTGGTCACTACTAGTATTAAAATAGTCTTCTGCAATTTTATATTGAATATCTTGATATTTTATAATCAAAATATTCCCTAGAACCATATACAATGTTTAACATTGTATACAGGTTTATCCAATAGTCAACTTAAACTACGTTAATACTATATTGATGTTTCATTTTATATTTATTGAAACGTGTGTAAACACAAATAGATAAAAACCAGTAAAAAACAACAATAATTTACTAAATGCATTGTTTTTAATTCAGTATACTGTTCTACCATCCCCCAGCTCAACGTACAATAGTCCAAGCCCGGGATATAAGCGGGTTGCCTATTGGCCCTACATAAAATGTAAGACACAATTTCATTGGCTAGATTCCAATCCGTTTTTCAATTCAAGCTCAAGAGTTTTTGTCTACCTCTTAAAGTTGAGGCACGGACCACAGGGGAGACATGTCGCCACTGAGGTCCGCGCTTTCTGCACAAAAGCCGGATTGAAATGAATGACCTCAGATGACATTTAATGGAATGTTGAGCTGGGAAATGCAAACAAATGAGTGTACTTTTAAAATCAGTAGTTTGTTAGGAATTACATAGACTAAGTGTTGTTTATGTGATGCAGGGCAAATAACAGTCTCTCTGGTGTAATGATATTAAATTAAGAATATGTATATAAATAAGACAAATTACTAAAAAACCTTAATTAAATCCTGTTTCCTATATACACCAAATGGCTCAGTTTAGGGTTGTTAAAAGAACAATGACATATAAAAAAAAGGAAATTGTACAGAATGTACAATATATTTACAATAAATATTATGTATCCTTGCACCAGAGAGAGAGAGAGAGAAAGAGAGAGTATTTGACCGCTTACGCCTAATTGGCCTAAGCCTAAATTATATTGCTTATCATATCCTCCGAGTCGGAGCCCTAAATATCATCATCACCCTTGTTGTAGGTACTGGGTCAGGTCCCTTAGGTCAGCCAAGTTATTTTAAGTGTAACATGTAAGATTGAATTATATGTACATACGATTGGGGATGATAAAATATTATTTTCTTTATAACATATGAGTGGAGTTATATGTCTATGAGGTTGGAAAAGTAATGATATTATTTAAATTATAACATATAAAGTTAAATTATATGTAAATGTGATTTGGGGTGATATGAAGACAGCTCTAAGTGTCTCCTACTGATCCCCATATACTAGTATTAGTTTAATTTTACATAATAGAATTATTAAAACGACAATAATTAATGTAAAGAATACATATTCTATTTTTTAACATCTCAACATTGTGATAAAGATAGACCCACAGCCTTGGCTGCATATAGCCTTATACCAAAAATATGCCTTTTATTCACAAAAAAGAAAAAACCTTATTCCTGTACACAGAATGCCTGTCTACAGGTTGAGTCTCAATCTTAGTATGAAATAGCAACATGGCTGAAAATTTATTATTAAATATGAAAATTTTGGCTCCCCCTTGGGAGTTGTACCAAATCCTGAGTATGGGCCCCCGAAAGGCAGAGCTATATGTGCTATTTTGTGGTATCTAGATTGATGTAGTATCCAGTCCCAATGACTATTCACAGGATTACTGTCTATCTGGGTTTGAGCCCTACCAACTGATGTTCCCGTCTTAGGTCTAATGGTATGACACCCGCCTCTGACTCCAATACATATGCAGGTGTGGAGTGTAGCGCTTCGAGAGCTATCCTGAGGGCCTTATTTTGAAGTATATCTAGTTATTTTAGTATATATGGGGATGCACAAGAGTAGATTTGAGCCCCATAATCTATCTTTGGACGTATGAGGGACTTATACAGGAGTAAGAGACTATTTTTGTCAGTGCCAAATCTGTGCCTCTTAACATTCTCATCAAATTTAAGTCCCTCTCACACCTGATCACAATGTCTTTTATGTCACTGTGAAAATTTAGAGCCCTAACTAAAAGCATGCCTAAAAATTTTACTATTTTTTTTAATATGATCAGTGTGTTGCCTAAATTTACGTCCAAGCTGTGCTGTTTTGAGTTGCCAAAAATTATATCACTGTTGAATTAATCCCAATCTTTAGCCCACCCCCAGATTAGGTCTTCCTGTTTGAGCTCTAGTTTGTAAAGGTTAAATCTAACCCCCACCACCCAGCCAGATTCATCAGCAAATTGGCTGGTAACCATGCCTGTCCCCTCTAGTGTAGCAGGCAAATAATTTATCAAAATAGAAAAGAATAGAGGGGATAAGATAGCCCCCTGCGGAGTTCCTCTGCCTACCATTTCTGAATCTGACAGGGTTCCCCCACTTTAACCTGGATTTTTCGACCCTCAAGGAAGGTTCTCAGATATTGGTAGCAATTTCCTGTTATTTCGTGTTCTTTTAATTTAAACAGAACATCTGAGTGCCAGGTGAGATCAAAAGCTGCCTGTAGGTCTAAAAATATTGCTAGGACCAAATGTCCCCTATTTTTGGCAGAAATTACGTCATGATGCAAATGTGCGAGCTGATCCAAAGTGCTCCTCCCCATTCTAAAACCAGATTGAAAGGGGTTAATTATATTATTTTTATTCAAGCAGATGTTCTAAACATGCTTTTACCATCCCATCCATTAATTTTCCTGGATGGGAGGTAAGGCTGATGGGTCTATATGATTGAGGTTCATTTGGGTTTTTCCCTTGTTTTAACAGTGGAATAACACAAGCTTGCTTCCAAGCTACAGGGTAGACAACACTATTCCACACCTTATTATAAAGAACTAGCCATATGTCCAGAGCTGAATTGGGTATATGTTTAAACATTTGATATGATAATTTATCTAGTCCCGAGGCAGAGTTTTTCCTGCTGTCAATGATTGCCCTTAGTTGGAAAATTGAGAAGCTATGGTTAAGAGGAGACCTGTTTATTTCTGGGGTATCTTAGTGGTTTTTGTATAGTGATTCAAAATTCTTTTGGTATTTTAATGTGTCTGAATTAATGTTTGAATCACCGCTAGCTTTTGAGTAGTGCTTAACTAAAAAGTTAGCTTTTTCTACTTCGGTGACCACTAAAGCTATTTTATTTCTTAAGAGTGGAATTGGGTGATGTGAATTTCCTTTTATTATGTGGATTTTTTTCCAAAATTTTTTAGAATTTGTGTTTTTATGAATACATGTCTCACAGAATTCTTCCCAGTTTTGCTTTTCAGCATTTAAGATAACGTTTCTAGCTTCTCGTTCAGCTTCCTTGTAATTGTATAGATTTCCTAAGCAAGGGTGCTGTTTTAGTTTATTATGTGCCCTTTTTCTCTCATTAATAACATTTTGGCAGGTCTCACTCCACCACGGGATGTTTTTTTCTTTTTTTAATTTTGAGTCAGAAACAGGTATGCATTGTTTTAAACAATCAATAGGAATCTCTCTGTTAAATTGGTGTTACATGTATTGATGTCATCAGAGTGGACCTCATCTACGGTTATCTCAGTACATTTACTATAGAAAAGTTCCCAATCTGCTTTTTCATATCCAAACTAGTTTTTTCCTGATTTTTTGAATTTTGATTTTTTTAATAGTTTCCGGTATACTAACACTTCTAATGTAGACATTGATGATAGATGGTTACGACACAATTTAATTTGTGATGGAGATGAACGACGATTGATATTGACTTGATGATTATATATCAAAACTGGGTGGTTCAGTCCTCTTTCCAGCCTGACCAGTTCAAATGGAGGGTGAATAAACTGTACAAATATATAATAAGTGGGCTGTGTTATTTCCTATGTTAATAATTTAGTTTGGGCCATTGTATCAACACAGCCTGTAAAAAGTGGGTGGGGGACGCTAAATGTAAAAAATGTAAACAAAGGAATTTAGAATAGCCTAGTGAGTAAGGTAAGGGAGAGGGTTACCGTCTGTGGTGTTGATGTTGCTGATGTCTACGATGTCCTGGATAAGAAGATTTATACCTCATCTGTGAGGTTAAAATATAAATTTTAGATTTGATACTTTTTTCACATTGAAAAAATGACCGCCCCTGGCTGTCTGGAAACAAGAAAGACCTAGGACTGAAGTTTCAGACTAGACACACAATTTCATGTTTGTTTTTTTTTTACATTAAAGTGTGACCTTGACCGTTGTGTAACCTTGACCTTGACATCTGATGCAAAGGTCTGAGTATTGTTTTACAGATAAATGCAGGCGACACATCATCATGACATGTTGATCATTTGTGTCAAGCTATTTTAAAATCCCTCCATGTAAAACAAAATTATAAATCATGCATAAAATATTAAACAAACTAAAAGTGTGACCTTGACCTTTGAGGTAAGGTTCTGGGTATTAATGCAACACTTTGTCAAGCCATGCTGACCAATTGATAAATTGAGCCAGGTGTTTTTGAAATCCATCCATGTATGATTATAGACCAGAAACAAAATATCAAACAAATTGAAAGTGTGGGTCTTACTCGTGATACATCTTCATGATATGCTGATCATTTGTAGCAAGTATTAACAAAATCCATCTATGCATGACAAAGTTACAGACCGAACACAAAATATCGTACGGAAGGATGGACAGACGTATGCTGCCATTACTATATGAGGGGCATAAAAAGATTTCTATTCCAGTCTTTACATAGCATTTTCATGTAAAAACCAAAGTCCCGTTACCATACCTAGCCCCTTCAATTGAACAAATCTGGAGAAACATTTATACAAATTATGAATAAATTCAATGGACACAGACTTTATTTTTCTGTGAGGATGTTAAAGATGTTTTCCACTTTAAGTTCTTTCATTTGTATTACTAGTAGTTTATGTCAGCTTGATTGTGACATACTTCAGAGTTTTGGAAATTACTCTTGAGTTATATTTTGAATAGAGCCAGTACTGGGTTTCATTTTTCATAGGGGCGAGTCTGTATCAAACCTGTGACCTGTGGTGAGCAGCCAAAAGTCTATCAACTACCCACATTATTTTATAGCTGTCTCGACTGATAATTGTGGTTGTCAACGAAGATATTAGAAGATATCAAAATTTCCAGAACTAGCATTTGTCATGAAATGATTTGGGTTCCTGGTAATTAAGGACATTTTTATAAAGACATATATCAGAAACAAATGTCTTCTCTGAAATGAACTATTTTAACAATAATTTTGCAGTAAATACATTTCATATTTTATACTGGCCTAAAGCTTTATTGATTCGACACAAAATATAACCGAACGGTCAATTTCTTATACATTATTTTAGTTTAAACATGATCCAAGTTGTCAGGAGTACACATTGATCTGGAAGTCAAAACCTCCCTGATATTATCTTCATTGGTAACTGGTCTGTATCCACTCATTCTGAAAAACAATAAAACATAATGTAATTGGTTAATGTAACTTTTAAATGTTAAAAATGATTTTTTTATATTTAACACTTCAAAAAAATGCTTTGGCAGCGACAGCAATGGATGTTTTAAAATCAAACTGTGTATGCGGTCGTCTCTTTTGAGCAGCCACTTGTTTTAAGCAGCCATTTGCTTTTATTTTTGTTCCCTTGACTGGCTGTTTAAGACAAGTTTGACTGTAATTGGATAATGTAACTTTTAAATGACAATAGTGAATGTTTTGAAATTTAGTGCACTTAGGAAAAATGCAATCATGAAAGTTTTAGTATTAAATGCAACTATATACCTTATACATGTAGTTGTCAAAAACATATGTATGAACATTTTGTTTATTCTTTATTATTATAAGTTTTGGATTATTTTATCAAGGAATTAAATGCGAGAATATTTATTATGCAACATTTCTGTATTTGTATTTCTTGCATACCAAATATTAAAGGATATCTGCATCTTTCCTGGGGCCAGATATATTTTTATTACACTATAGGGCTGAGATAAAGTTCTCATGCTATCATCCGGGATCCAACATCAACTAATTTGACACCTTAAATGTGATCGTGATAAAATAAAACATGAATTACATGTAAACTAAACTACCAATGTGTTCGGTATGCAAGACAAAGAATCATTCTGAATTTTTCTGTTCAGGTAGAAAAATTGATCCATTGGGACAACTGATCTCACAGCTTTCTTTTTCTATCTCTTCCATAAAGTCACCAATGAATTCTGATCATCAAGACAGGGTGGTAGCATATATGTAGTCAGAAACTGTATATTAAAGGTGTGTTAAAATATATGTGGACTTTCATAAAAATTTTAACATTTAATATAGCACATCATCAACAAGAGCTGTCGGGACAGCACGTTTGACTATTTTGATGCTGTTTTAAAATAACAGCTTTTTCAGGAAATAAGTACCAAATAGAAGACTCAGGGTTGGTAAAATTAAACTATAAATATTGCTTATCTGTTGAAAATAAATTAGCAAAATAATTCACCAACACTATTCATTTTCATAATCAACAGTTTTTTTGAAAACAACAAAGGGAATGGATGGTTTGTATTGCCTTAATATTATTTAATTCAGCATGACATATAGGCATATGCACTAACTTCACCTCAGGGGGGAATATATTGGTACCAGTTCATGAAAATGAATCTATAGTTGAAAGAAATCTTGTACCACTATGCAATTTATCACAGCTGGATACCCATTCATGGAAATGAAGAAAAAAAATCTATATATAAAAAAAGGATTTAACTTTACAAAAAAGAAAAAAAAGATTAAAAAACTTAAGATAAAATTTAAAAACACTCTACTGACTCGTAGTGGCCATAACACATTTTGAAATTTCACAATATTTACCCTCTTTTGGGATCCTCTTAACAACTTAAGGATAAATACCCCCACCTTACCTATACTGACCAAAAACTTAATTGCAATGAAAAAGAAATGCTTTAAATTTTCATACCATTCATATGATAAACAGATAAACTGTGAAATCATTTATTTTCATGGGTATTAAATTTTGTGATTTCCACTTCAAAGACTTATTCGTGGGGATTTAATTCGTTGAAAATCAATTTCAAAAAAAAAAAAATTACACTCTCCAGTTCTAGCTAAATCAACATTGCATATGGCATAGATTTAAAGATGATTTGAGTATTAAACAGTCTTACACTATTTACAAAATCATCAATTAAAATATTGATGAAATATGACAAAAGGATTGATTATTTACCATAATGCGATGCACATAGCCATATGAAAACAGAGGTAATTTATTTTGACAGCATTACATAGCCTAAGTTTGTGGGTATTTGATTTCGTTGTCTAGACTCCCCACGAAATCAATGAAAATTAGTACTCCACGAAAATTAATGATTTCACAGTAGTCCCTGTACAGAACTCTTATACAACTCAGCCCCTTGATTTGTCAGAACTTCAATCACCCACTCTTAGGGATTTGATAATAATAGCAAAAAGGCTTTAGATTTTAAAAAGAAGTTTTTTTGTACACATGGATGAGAAAATGAAAATAATCAGTTTTCCCTAAAATATTCCTATGTAAAAGTATAAAAAACACATTACAGAGCCCTAATATATCCCAGCCCCTTGATATGCAGACTCTTCAATCCTTGCTGATGTAAGGATAATTTATAATAAATATGAACTAGTTTTGACTAAAAGGTTATTGAAAGAAAGCTTTGTGAAAATTCCCAATTTTAACCTTGTTGCCCCATCCACCCCAATGGCCCCTTATGGAAATTCAATCCTCTTTATTAATGAACAAAATCAGATTTATTGTTACTAGACAATGCTTTAGATCTCAAATTAAACAACATATTTACAAAAATGGAAGAAATAATGAGAAATTTCCATTTTCCCATAGTATTCCTATGTAAAACTCAGACCTCTTACAGGGCCTCTATACATCCCAGTGCCCCTTGATTCGTACAAACTTAGAACTCTTAACCATAGGGATAATTTACATTAAATATGAACAAATTTAACTGATCGGTTGTTGAGAACAAAATTTATAACAATGTTCAATTTTAACCATTTTGTGACCCCAACTATGGCCCTTTTAGAAAGTAAATCCTTTGTATTGAACAAAATCTTATTTGTTATGACTAGAAGATGCTTCACAACTCAAAACTGAATAAAAAAAAGTCATAAATGAATGAAAAAATAGAGAATTTTCCGTTTTCCAATAGTATTCCTATATAAAACTCAAACCCCTTACAGGACCCCCATAAATACAAGACCCTTGATTTGTATAAACTTTAAACCCAGACTCATTGGGATAATCTATATCAAATATAAACAAATTTGACTGACCAGTTGTTGAGAAGATTTATGAAAAATTTCAAATTTAACCCTTTTTTTTACCCACCCTGGCCCCTTATGGAAAGTCAGTTATCCTTGTTGAACCAAATCTTATTTCCTATGACAAGATGATATTGCAGAACTTATATTGAATAATAATTTTGCCTAAATAGATGAAGAAATGAAAATTTTCTATTTTTCTAAATATCCTTATGTAAAATTCTAAGTCCCCTTACAGGGCCCCTATAAATATTAGCCACTAAATTCTACAATCAAACCCCTACACATTGGGATAATTTTTGCTGTATATGAACACATCTGACTTAACGATTCTTAAAGAAAACGATTTTTGTAATTCCTAATTTTTACCCTTTTGGGGCCCCTCCCGACCCCTTAAGATGTTGGAACCCAGTCATTTTTACAAATCTGAACTTCCTTGACCAAACAATTCTTCTGTGAAAATATAGGCAAAATCCTTTTTAAAAAAAAAAAAAATTTATGTTTATTATAATGACGTGTCCCCATAATTGAACCTTCAGGGCGGGGTCATTTTTAACCCCAGGGACACAATTTGAACAAAAATAACAGAAGTAGAGTTGGTTATCATTACTACATAAACATTTTCAAAATCTGTCGGGCAGTTCATGAGAAGAAGATTTTTTAAGTTTTAGACTATTATTAGTAACAATGGCCATCTTGAATTTCTCCTATGCAATAGAAACATCCCTATGAAGTTTGAATTTAATTGGCCTAATCTTTTCAGAGAAAGTGCTGCTAACGGATAACAGACGACTGACAACGCGCCATCGCATAAGCCCTTGAGGCCTTTGGCCAATAGAGTTAAAAACAACAAAAAAATAAATAAAATTTTGCCCCCAGGGTCATAGTTTTGAACAAATCAAACATCTAAGATCAAGGCCTTGTATTACAAACTTTAACCTGCTAAAACAATTTTTTTAAGTCTAAAAGGGAAATACTTCTGCCAAAATGCAATCTCGAGTTATGGTTTATCTCTTTGAGTTTCCTAGAGGATGTTGAACACACATGTGAAGTTTCATGCATGTCCAGTGATAGGATGATGAAATAAGTACCAAATCAAAAACTTTAACCTCTAAAAATCTCTAACCAAATTTTCTAAGTACAAAAGGGCAATAACTCTGTACATATGCAACACAGAGTTATGGTTTTTATCTCTGTGTGTTCCACTGATGATACTGAACATACATTTGAAGTTTCATTCATATGGTACAAGTGGTTGCATAGATATTTTACCTGATAAAAAAAAACAAGTCCAAAAATGGCCATTACTCAGCCAAAATGCAACCCAGAGTTATGTTTCTTATGTCTGTGAGTTCATTGATGATGCTGAACACACATATGAAGTGCCATTCATATCAAATGAGTGGTTGCATAGATATTTTACCTAATAAAAAACATTACCTGAAAAATTAAGTCCAAAAAGGGCCATAACTCTGCCAAAATGCAACCCGGAGTTATGTTTCTTATGTCTGTGAGTTCCATTGATGATGCTGAACATACTGTACATATGTTTCAATCATATAAAATGAGTGGTTGCATAGATATTTTACCTGATAAAAAACTTTAAACCTGAGAAACCAACGCCGATGCCGGGGCGAGTACAATAGCCCCCATATTCTACGAATAGTCGGGCCAAAAATTATATTGCCAAAAAAAAGCATTATCTCCTCTATGCATATTGATATACCTGAACTCTAGCAACAGCTCCAGAAAATATCAATGTAATGGCTACAATGTTTAACTGTCTAAATATACAAGAACTTCACTTTCAAACTCATTACATCATTGCACAATTCAAGGAAAAGTGATATAGAGATGTGTATGATAAATAGGCAAGAAGACATGTATGAAGTGTATCCAAGAGCCTGGTGAATACTTTGACAAGATGCGATTTGGCCAGTTAAAAGTTTTGCCATTGACGCGGACTGCTCCAGGTAACTATTAAATGCATATTTTCTAGTGCTGTTGCTACATACATAACCATATTCAATATAGGTCTGAAATTTTAACAAAATGTACTGTAGCCATCGCAAAAGTAGATTCTGGAAGAGCATTCCACAGTGGTACGACTCTTGAGGAAACAAGAGTTGTCAGAAGACAACAATCTCACCCATGGGATAAAACTCACCACCAATGCAAAGATTGAGATTGGAGGCAAACACCAAAACTTAAACCATTCTAAACGCAAAAGTTTAACCTGGGTGTGTACAGACGAAACATTAAGTCTTAAAGGGCCATAACTCTGCCAAAATGCAACCCAGAGTTATTGTTCTTATCTCTGTGTGTTTCAATGTTGATGGTGAACACACATGCAAAGTTTCATTCATATCCAATGAGTGGTAGCATAGATATCTTAAACTTAAACGCAACTAAACTTGTTTAACCTTGGTGCCCAAGTCCAAAAAGGGCCATAACTGTGCCAAAAAGCAATCCAAAGTTATGGTTCTTTTCTCTGTGTGTTCCATTGATGTCCATAGATATCTTAAACTTAAACGCAAAGTTAACCTTGGTGTCTAATGTCCAAAAAGGGCCCTTACTGTGCCAAAATGCAATCCAGAGTTATGGTTCTTGTCTCTGTGTGTTCCATTGATGATGATGAACACACATGTTAAGTTTCATTCACATCCAATGAGCGGTTGCATAGAAACGCAAAAGTTTAACCTAGGTGTGTACAGATGAAGCCGACGCCGGGGTCATGACAACAGTTCTCCTTGGACTTCGTACCGGCGAGCTAAAAAGGACAGATGAAGCAGTCAGTTGATCATGTTTTAGGTGAAATATTCTTTAAGAGTATCTAGATGCTTTATTAGTCATTATGTGTCAGTCTCTGTCAATGTCAACCAGTCTATTATGTATTTTGTAAACAGTGTCAAACTTGTATTTGTACATCTTTACTCCAGGTTTGATCATCACAATTCGTCAAGCATGTCCCAAAAAAGAATAGTATTATGCCATCTTCTACATGTCCACTGAGCTGCTGTTCTTTGCACCATTTCAATTTCATGTTTGTTGACCCCGAATGTGGGAGTGGAGACGCATACTCAATTTGGGGTTGAATTAAAGTTTGGTATGCAATGTGTGGCGTCCAGTCCAATGTTTCATTTAATGTAATCCCCACATACTTTGTTGCTTTTACATTGTCAAGCGTCTGTCCATGTAAAGTGAGTGGTAATTAATTTGCTTTTTCTGGTTGATGTTCTCAATGAGTAACATTTGGAAACATTGGAATTCATGAGCCACTGTTGCTGCCATGTACTTAGTTTCTGTAAGTTAGTCTGGTTCAATGCAGTCCTGAAGTATAATATACATTTTTGTAAAGACAGTCATCTGCAAAAAGCCTCATATTTGATGATATACCGTTCGGTAGGTCGTTAATAAACAATAGGAAGAGAATTGGACATAGGCAAGGTCGGAGTGCATTTCATTGAGTACTACTTCTTGTGTCGTCTGATAACCATGAGGCAATCCAACAGTTGGCTGTCCCTCTTGCACTGTAGTGGTCTAGTTTGTATAGTAGACATTTGTGGGGTACTTTTTGGAAGACTTTGGCAAAGTCCATCAAGATAACGTCTGTCTGTTTGTGCTTTTTATTGTACTTGTATTGACTAATCCAAGTAAACAAGAGTCATCTCACTCAATTGAGTAGGTCTTACAACTGCAAAAGCTTCAACCCAATACATGCAGTGACTGCAGAGATATAAAACTTTAAAGTTATTCTATTTAAGAAAAAGTTATCAAACTTAGTCACTAGTATTGCAATAGGTTTGTTGACTGGGAAGTCTGGTTTCACTGTACTGGCTACCAAGATAAAGCCTTGCAAAACTTTCAACAAAGGTGTGACCCGTCAAGCGAGTACAATTGCTCTCCTTTTTCTTCAAAAAATCTATTTCATTTGAATTTTATCCGATTTCACTGAAAGGTGTGTGTGTCAGCTTCAACCACAACAGAGCAAGATTATAGAGAAAGAAACATTTGGAGGGACAGTATGAAACAAGACAGAGAGGTTAATACAGTGCCCCCTTATCCTAAAGGACACTGCCCCCTCTGAACATATACTTACTTGGAAGCTTACTGTGTAAATATATTGTCCC
This sequence comes from Panopea generosa, assembly GCA_029582155.1. Taxonomy (NCBI): domain Eukaryota; kingdom Metazoa; phylum Mollusca; class Bivalvia; order Adapedonta; family Hiatellidae; genus Panopea; species Panopea generosa. The sequence goes on from CM055897.1 coordinate 17,678,535, forward strand.
AAAATGGACTGCTTCATACCAATACCAGGAGTTCCCGTGTTTTAACAACCTGTAGTTATAAATATTAATAACATGCTATAGCAAGGATATAATTTAGGAAACGATTAATTGAATATTTAGTGTCATTTTTATGCCATCGAGGGCTAACAGATGATCCGTTAACCAAACTGTTTCCTTGGATCATGAAACAGTACTCGAGCAGTCACATCTTCGCAAAAAACTGACTACTTTCCCACTTGAATCAGCGGTGCGAGACGAATGATAGTGAGACGCAATGTTGAATAATCAATCATCATGGAGACTGCTGCCAGAAGGGGATTCAAACTCACGACTCCTTGATTAATAGTCAGACGCATCACCGACTGAGCTAATCAGGCCCAGCTTAAGGAAACAAAGAGACAGTTTAATGAAACATGGCCTTATATTTTTCACGTGTGGCAAAGTAGACTATCACATAACAAACTATGTTTTAAAATTCAAGCACCACAACTTAGACATTAATTATACAACAAGACATGTTAAATTCAATAGATTGACTGATTGAATATTTAATGTCATTTTTATGCCATAAAGAACTGACAATCAATTAACCTTACCACTCTTTCCTGGGATTCTGGAAGATTAACCAGTACTCAAGCAAACAAAGTAATTGATTACTTGTTGTTGTATGGTGTTTAACGTCGCTTACAACAATTTTTCAGCCATATCGCGACGGTGTCTACTTGAGACAGTATTCTGAGCACTGTCACACTGAAGTATCATGCCGCAGACACATGGTATGATACCCCACTCAGTCACATTATATTGATACTAGGCTTACCAGTCCTAGAACTTTCCTCTAAATGCTGAGCATCAAGCGAGAGGGCTTCTAGTGCCATTTTTTACCCAGTTGGGGATTGAACCCACGACCTTCCGCATGCGAGGCGGACGCTCTTGTTCTACCACTAGACCATGCTGCAGTCTTTAGTAATTGATTACTTTCCACTTGCGGTGAAAGATGAATAATAACTAGACATGTTGTATATCAAACTCACGACTCCACAAGATGGAAGAGTGCACAAAAGGTCTAAATAGGCATATTTTTGAAAATGCAAGAGCCACAACTTACCCACTATGATCAGATTTGATTAGTTAACAATTTGTCTCAGATATCATATGGTTACAAAACTTCTGTTATACTTTGATCCAATAAATAAAAGTTTTAAAGTGCACATCAGACGGGGCATATTTCTATAATTAAAGTGCCATAATAAGTACATAATGCAATATTTGACAAGTTCACACACATGGTAAATTAGACAAAATTTTATAATTTAAGGGTTACAAATTATCCTACTTATTTGACAAGTCAATCAAACGATCCAAGAGGCCCCAAAGATTTTCTTCTGGCTTATAATGGCCATAGTATTTTATTTTATGAAAAAATATTAAGGAGTTTGGATTCAGTTAAGCTATTAGCTTTTGTTATCGCAATCAAGCTAAAATAAATTAGTACACTAAATTCTTCTTATTGAATTAAGTAGAATTTGCTTTAAACAGACATTACTTTCAGATCTCAAACTAAAAAAGAATGATTGCATAAATGTTAGTCCTTTCAATGCCATCGAGGGCCAACAGACAATCAGATCCGGTGATCCTGGAATGCTAACCAGTATTCCAGCACACCAATCTCTGCAAGTAACTGAGAACTTTCCCATGCTTACATGCGACACTTAATTATGTAGTGTTGATCATCTGAGCCAAGTGTTTTTAAAATTTATCCATAGATGACAAAGTTACTGACTGACAAGAAATCTCACACAGACTGAAAGTGTTGTCAAACAAACTCAAAGTGTGACCTTGATCTTTGAGGTACGCATGTGGATCTTACATGTGACACGTTATGTCATGCTGATGAATTGAGCCAAGTGTTTTTGAAATTTATCCATAGGTGACAAAGTTTCAGACCGGACACGAATTCTTAATCAGACTGAAAGTGGCATCAAAGTTAAATTGTGACCTTGATCTTTGAAGTGGGATTCTGGGTGTAACGTGCGACACATCATCATGTTATGTTGATCATTTGTAGTTAGTATTAACAAAATCCATCTATGCATGACAAAGTTACAGGCCAGACACGAAATCTCAAACAAACTCAAAGTGTGACCTTGACCTTTGAGGTATGGGTATGGGTCTTACTCGCGACAGGTCATCATGTTATTTTGATCATTTGTACCAAGTATTTATAAAATCCATCTCTGCATGATAAAGTTACTGGTCGGACAGGAAATCTCACACAGACTCAATGTTGTCAAACAAACTCAAATTGTGACCTTGACCTTTGAGGTACGGGTGTGGGTCTAAATCGTAACACATCATCATGTTATATTGATCATTGGTAGCAAGTACCATTAAAATTCATCTATGCATGACAAAGTTACAGGCCGGACACGAAATCGCACACAAACTCAAGTGTTGTCAAACAAACTCAAATTGTGACCATGACCTTTGAGGTATGGGTGTGGGTCTTACTTGCAACACATCGTCATGTTATATTGATCATTTGTAGCAAGTATCAACAAAAAACATCTATGCATGACAAAGTTACAGGCCGGACACGAAATACCAGTCGGAAGGACGACGGACGCTGAGATTATTACTATAGGCATAAAAATTCAACGCTTAGAAAGTCAATAAAAAAATTTGAGTAACTACAGTTTTGAGCGAGTAGTTAGGAGCACGACAAACAAATATTTTTTTAAGGACAGGCTTATAAAATCACAACATACCTGATTAAATCTCCTGTTGGATCTGCCTGCTTACTAATGCCAACAGGACAGTAAGAGTAGAGGAATTGTTGGAAGAATGAACTTCACGACAGCCAAAACCACACGCCCGGATTCACCAACCAATCAGCATCCAACAACAGCTTGTCAAACACCTGTGAATAGGATTAAGGCAGCTCAGGGAAATTATTCATATTAGGTTAAAAAGTGTAATAAATATATACTTTGTGTATTCTCAGACCACTTCACACTGAAAATCCAAATTATATCTCGGTGCATAATAGTTTCATTTGAAGATTTATATCCAAATCCTTAAAATTTAGAGTGAATATGTTATATGTATGTTACAAGCTAAAATTTCTATTTTTTCTTCAATCATAAATTTACAACCCATAAATTTAACATACTGTAAGGGATGTAAATCAGATTGTCTTAGCTTAAACCATGACATCATAATATTAAATTTATGAATGATTTATTTTTACCTTATACTACCAATATGAATATAATAATGAATTATTACAAGTAAATATTTGAACAATATTGCTGGTGAAATGGGTTGAGAAAAATGAAAGACAGAAAACAGATTGACTTTTTATGGTCAGCATTTTTTACTGAAAATAAATCTATAATGTCAGTTTGAAAATAGTTTATATGTTTTATTATATTTCATTCAGAATGTGAAAGAACCAGCACTAAGTGTAATGAATATTAGACTTGGCCACAACTCAGGCCTATGGTCTCTTGGAGGCAAGGCAAAACTGTATCATTTTTACAATTTAAAGCATAATCTAATTTAATAAAGAAGAAATTGAATGAGATAAAAGAGTTTTTATTTTAGGGACTTATTATATAGAGTCTATAATTATAGATGGTACAATGCAAAATTTCTCTCAGTCATTTAACTTATCAATTTAACCAATTCACTTAACCTACTGCAGCTATATTCCTTTTTGTTCATTATCAAAAGCTTAACTTCTTTATAAACTAGAGCTCTAACTAGTATTTCTTGATTCAGAAATGATATTGGTATGGTAAAGCTTGTGTCACCATACACATTAATGGTGAGAATCTATGTGCAGTCTCACTTAATGTAAAAAGCAATGTTTCCTTGAAATTGCCCCATTCAATGATACAAGTGGCAGTGTTACTCTTGAAAATAGTCATGACTCTGACATAGAATCTGATATTTCTGGATTTGATCTTATTTCAGATGAGAAATATATATACAGTAGTGCGATCTCCAAAGACAGCATATCACATATCCAAACAATGGGGAAAAAATTGTCCATCCAAGCCTTATTAAATTGTAAACTTTAATCAGAAGAGGCTTTCAAGCATGCTGAAACATTAAGTGGTGTTTCATATGTGTCTCAATTAAACTCCATATGATTATGAGCATTCACATTCAAACTGATAAATGCATTGATGACTTAAAAAGATAGTGTTACATTTTTCAAAGGTATTGATAGCAATGTGTTTGATGCAAATTTTGTCAGTTGATCTAAGTTTGCACCTAGATATACCAATTTTGCAAACAAATATTTGAACCAACTGACTTAACCAATCTATTATAGTCTTTTAATAGATCAATTTTCAATAGTAAATTCAATCTTTCATTCCACCGACCCAAGAAGATCAAGTGATCTATGCAATGCATTTGAAAATGCCTTGACAGGAGAAAAAGAAATATTGGGGCCAGATTATGATAAACATATAAAGAATAAATTAAGTGCTAGGCAACAGAAAGACGCAAACAAAAACAAGGTAAAAAGTAAAGATTAAAAAGTAAAGATTGTTTGACATGGCAGTGGCTTGTTTTGACCTTGAGGTAATTCATTAATGCCACACTCTTTTCAATCATGTTAACACTACTCAGTTCATTTAAATTAACCATTTATGGGCTCCATTGAAGCTCACTGATAAATTTGGATGGCGCCCATAGAAAGTAGAACAGTACATGTATGTGAACTTGCTTCCAGTCTTTTTTTTTTATCAAAAAAATAATCAGAAAATCAGAAGAAATTTTATATTTTAGAGTGACAATTGTACCACCCAAAACAAAAATAAGTTTACTTTAGCATGTTGTGGTTTTGCCTACAGAGGTTCAATCTTTTTAATATCACTCATAAATATTTAGAGAATGCACAGAATGAGTGAGACTCCGTTCATGCTTCTACAGAGTGTGCCAGTAAAACTATTTGTATAATTATACAACTTTACAGTGGGTAACAATTTTCAGATTGATTGATCAAATATATAGCATCATTTTTATGCGATCAAGGGCTAACAGACAATCAGTTAACTTAACCATTCTTTCCTGGGATAATGGAAGCCTAACCAGTACTCCAGCACATCCATCTTGGCAAGCAACTAACATAAGTGACAGATCAAGAAAACCTTACTTTATTCAGGAAATGAGCATGTTAATTTTTTTTTTTTTATAATTTTAAAAGTATTGCCCTTTAAATCAAAAATTTTGAAATTAACAGTAAGAATGACAATGTATACTGAGGATCAATAAAAGTATATTATGTTATTTTCTCCGTATTCAGGATTAAATAGTTATAAATAAATTTAATGAGGCTTTTTTTTAGTAAAAAATTTACAGTATATTTTCCATAGTGTTGGGTAACGTTCAGACAATGTCATGGTCTTTATCATACCTAATAGTGCTAAAAATGTAGATTATATTAGAAACATTTAGTCCCCTATATACGTGTAGCCTGTATTTTATAGGGATATACATATGTTACAGACAGTTCATGGATAATATAAGTTGGTTTTTAATAGAATTTAATACTTTCCCATTGTCATAAAATAAATAAAAGAAAAAGATTGATAATAAACACATGAAAAACAGATGTTTAATTATGTCTTTTACATTTGCTGGAATTGGGAACAAAAATACAGATACGACCATTTCGCACTAAGAAATAATTTTAAAAGTTGCAGAATTTGCAAAAGGGTTGTAACTTGATCTTCGTCAAGTATCTTTTTTTTTTTAAGTTAAATGACTGTTTAGACCACTATATTATTGAAATTAGTTTTTGTCATAATTTCATGTTTGCAAATTAGCGCTTTTATATTTGTATTTAAAAAATGAATGCCAATTTGAAGTTATAGAATGTTTTTCTGATGCTTGTTTGTGGCCAAAAGCATTTTCTTTCTGTAGACAGTTAATTATTAAGATAAATGAAACTGAGTTATCATTAAACAGTAATGTGAAGATAAAAAGGTTACGGACACTACTAAAGTATCAAGCAACCTCTCAAACCCTTTATGACTTTGACGAGAAAAAAATAATTGTACAAATGTATTCTCTTTTAAATACAAAAAATATGATAACATTTATGAATTTTAAATCATTTTAACAGGCAATAATGGTCTTAGAGCAGAGAAAAAGTGTAATTTATCAAGGAAAGTTATAATGACTTTAATAAAAACAAAACAGTGCTAATCTATAAATATATGCTCAACATTTTCTTTCACATTCCCAACAAAAACCCTTTAAACAACTAGCAAGACAGGAGCAATGAAAAGTGAATTACGATAAGACAGTAAACTACAATAATTACAGTTCAGAAATTGGAGTGAGAAATTGGAACTAGACGAAAAACATCAGTGAAATGAAGATGAAAGGTGAAGAAGAAAGCAAAAGTCTACATTGGACACTAAACTCCAGGCATTTATCCAACCTAAGAAAATTTTAATGTTATGAGAAAGAAGAAAGCTTCAGGAAATAGAAAAGTATATAAATAAATGAAAAGGAAGACCTTTAGAGACCTTACGTGTAAATACAAACAGAAATGTAACAGTCAGTTGTAACCCCTGCCCGTCTCAGGCCGTGAAATAGCCAGAACCTTGACTTTTCTTTCTGCAGAGCCTAGCCTATTCTTTTGCACCTGGGGACCTCTTATGGTTATATAACTACTGTGCAAGTTTGGTTAAGATTCTTTAAAAAATGAATGTATTATACCACAGTACATAAGATCAAATAAAGCAAAAGACAATTCATGGGAAGGTACCTCAGACAGTAATTATATGATCAGGCCAATTTAGGAAAGGAACAGCCATAATCACAGCTATTTTGGCACAAAGTAAACTCCAATACTTCCATAGCACTGTAGAGACATTCATGCTGTAATTTTAAGAGCACTGCATTTTAGCTCAACTGTCCCCAGCTATGTCTCAACTTTTCTGGGGAGCCGAGTTTAGAAATGAATGGTGCGTAAGACCGAAAATATATTTAAACTGCATGAAAAGTAGCAGTGAAAATAACATAAAAGTGGCAAATGCATGTATAAAGAAACTAAAACGTTCTCAGTAAAATATTTCACACTGACCATACCATTGAAGAATCAGGAAGAAAGAGCAAGTCAACAAGTTTTTGTTAGAACATCAAAATACAGACACGTACAAAAAGTAAACTGAGTTCCAATGTAGCACTCCTTGGAAAAAAGCTGAAATTATTGATTCACCATCCACTTCTTCTAAAATTATGTTAAAAAATGCTACTCACTTTTTACACCAGATTGCAAAAAGAAACTTGAAATGGTTTGTGTATAATAATTATCTAGGTAAACTATCAACAACTAGAGAAAAACTATGAAGAAGCACCTGAAATTGCATTAGAAATCTCATAGGTTCAAGCAAGTCTGGTGGAGAGAGCAAATAAGAGACTGGTAAGAAGTTTAAGACTTTAAGAGTGTTGAAAGTAGCCAGTGAAATAGTTTATTTGAGTGCCACAAGCAACAGAGAAGTACCAAGAAAACATCAAGTAATTAGAATCAAGAGACAGTATAGAGAGAAGGAAAAAGCATGTCATGACAACACTATTTGAGGAGGATCATAAACATCAGACAAACAGCCTAAAAAAATGGGTTAACCATTCATTCATGAAACTGAAGCCCGAAAATGTGAAGAAAGTGTCAGAAACAAGCAGACAATTAGCCTGTGTCAGTCATGAATAAACATGTATCAAGGAGCACTTGATTAAAATGGGATTTAACTAAAGTGCCAAATTAACTATTAAAGGTAGTTTCCGTAACCCGTTGTAGTAACAATTCTTAATTGATCTGTTTGTTACAAATGCTTTTTTTTGTGGGTAATGTCTATATTATGTTTAAAGTACTTGGTCAGACAAGCTTTTACATGCATTTAATTTGATTTGTCAGTATTTTAGACGAACTAGAAATTATGTATTTTAAAAAGTCTGTTTTTACGGTAAACAAAGATTGACAGGAATATTGTTCATACAATCTGTATCATTTGAGTAAACTTTTTTGTTTACATATGTCCTTAACATGTTATTTCTGTTAAATAATAAAAATAAAATTGATTTTTACACTAACTTTACCATGTTATATGCACTCTGTAGTCTGTAACTTTTCGATACCCCATGTGAGATGAATTTGAAAAAAATGTACTTACAGTTACCTCTCAAATAAAATATGGCAAGTATATAAACTAAAGGTATTGATACATCAGAAAAAAGTATATTTGAATTGAGTTTCCCATGCTGAATTTTTTACACTGGTTGGACACTTTCTGGGCAAATACTGTGCTTTAGTCGTGTACGAAACTGAACTTTGACCTGTTTCTATTACAAATATTTAATAAAAAAAAAATACATTTAGTCATACTGGAACCAGTTTTAGATTTTGAGGTTTAAAAAAATTGTTTAACGTTTTGGTGAAACCGTGTCAGAAAATTTTAGAAATATGATCAATAATCCATAGTCTCAACCATGTTCGTCTCTAACTGAATACATACCTCAGCCCACTTGATTAGGGCTTCCAGGCTTTTGTCTCACAGTATTTGAGTATATACTGGATTGCTCTCCATTCTGTCGAAATTGGAATTATTTGTTGCTGCTGTGTAGAAATATTCACGCCCAAACAGCCGACGTGATGATAATGGTGGATCATTCCGCTTCTAGACCTGAGGTACATAATGTTCACAATGCACTCATCATAGATTTAGAATTTGTTTTATGGAGTTTCAACCCATTACAAATTATACATGGCACCCACTTTTACCGTTGGAGGAAGAGTACTGAATGAAGCCGAGTTTAAGCATCTTTGCACTAGTAACTGGTAAACATTGTTACATATTGTACAACTTCAATGGTGAAAAGTAAGTGATATTGGGACAACTTCTTAGTCCACTCTGCCACGGAGGACCTGCATTTAAGATAAACTTGATGTAATTTTAATTTAAGATAATGTACTTAAGTGGAAAGGAATTTGGTGATAATAGTCAAATGAGAAGCATACTGGCCTAGTGATGAAAACTTACTGCCCATACCTATGTGTCAATTCTGGTTCAGCAGAAATTCTTTAAAAGTAACGATCTGGTCCCTGTTCATGTCATGTGTCACATTCATCATCTGGTCCCTGTTCATGTCATGTGTCACATTCATCATCTGGTCCCTGTCTGTCATGTGTCACATTCATCATCTGGTTCCATCAAGGCTATCAACACTATGGAAAACAATAAATGGACATCAGTTGAGACATTTACAATATATTTATGATGACAAGAAAATGTACCAACTTACATGTACACCCACACACTTTCAACCTAACTAAACTCACCTATCTACATAACCAACCCAGCTATCCACCTATCCTTCCACCTTCCTAAAGTCCACCTTCCTACACAACTACCTACCTAAACCTGCCAGCCCAACCACCCATACCTACAAGTCTACGTACCTAATTACAGGTCTACCTACTTACAGGTTTACCTACCTACAGGCCTACCTATCTACTTACAGGTCTACCTACCTACAGGTCTACCTACCTACTTACAGGTCTACTTACCTACTTAAAGATCTTTCTTCCAACAGATCTACCTACTTACAGGTCTACCAATCTACAGGTTTACCTACCTACTTAAAGATCTATCTTCCAACAGGTCTACCTACTTACAGGTCTACTTACCTACAGGTTTACCTACCTACTTACAGGTCTACCTACCTACAAGTTTACCTACCTACTTACAGGTCTAACTACCTACATACAGGTCTACCTACTAACAGGTCTACCTATATACAGGTTTACCTACCTACTTACAGGTCTACCTACTTACAGGTCTACCTACATACAGGTCTACCTACCTACAGGTCTACCTATCTACAGGTTAACCTACCTACTTACAGGTCTACCTACCTACAAGTTCATTTACCTACTTACATGTCTACCTACCTACAGGTCTACCTATCTACTTACAGGTCTACCTACCTACATACAGGTCTATCTACTTACAGGTCTACCTATATACAGGTTTACCTACCTATATACAGGTCTACCTACTTACAGGTCTACCTATCTACAGGTTTACCTACCTACTTACAGGTCTACTTACCTACAAGTTCACCTACATACAAGTTTACTTACCTACTTACACGTCTACCTACCTACAGGTCTACCTATCTACTTACAGGTCTATATACCTTCTTACAGGTCTACCTAACTTCATACAGTCTACCTACTTACAGGTTTACCTACCTACAGGCCTACCTATCTACATACAGGTCTACTTACCTATATAAAGGTCTACCTACTTACAGGCCTACCTACCTACATAAAGGTCTACCTACTTACAGGCCTACCTACCTACAGGTCTACCTACTTACAGGTCTACCTACCTACAGGCCTACCTATCTACTTACAGGCCTACCCACCTACCTATAGTACCTACACACCAACATGTACCTAAAGTACCTACCTACCTACAGGTACTTTGATCAACATATGCATTTTAAAACATCCTGTTGGTACTTCTAATACAAGGCATCTTATGCAATGTAGCCCTGGTCACAATTGCCAGTATGTATTCATGTTGCACATGTTTATGACAGCCCTACCCGTTTCAATGTCTGTGACCTTTGTGACCTTTCTCTTTGTATATATTTTAACTGTGACGTCACATTAAAATATATGTATATACAAAGGTCACAAGGGTTGCAGGCATAAAAACATTAAGGGCTGACATAAACATACATGCAACATAAATAAATGAATATAAATACTAGCAATTTGACAGGAAAAGCAAAAGCAAAGCAGCAACCACTCAGATTCAAGTACCTTTTCACGGTAGTTTTAATCCCAATCATACAAAAAAACAAAGGGCCATAACATTTGTTATTCAATCAGGCATGTTCAAGAACTTGGTAAAGAGGGCCATTAATAAATATGGTTAAACAATAAAAAAGAAGTGTCAGAGCACACAAAATTTAAATCATGGGCAAAAAATGCCACAAGAGTGATCAGATAACCCAATCACAGGCTAAATAAGTTTGAAGATATAAACATTACTTTTGCCAAGAATCTTCATTTAACCCAAAACATATAACATTTAAGCAGAAGTAATTTGCATTTTGACAGTGCAATCTTTTACTGGTATTTTCATAATTATCAAGACACTGGAGTATTACAAGTAATACACAATTCCCCCAACGGTTAACCAGATTACCAACACTGGAGTATTACAAGTAATACACAATTCCCCCAACGGTTTACCAGATTTCCAACACTGGAGTATTACAAGTAATACACAATTCCCTCAATGGTTTGCCAGATTACCAATTTTGATGCCATGGTAAGTAATACACAACTCCCCCAACAGTTAACCAGATTACCAACACTGGAGTATTACAAGTAGTACACAATTCCCCCAACGGTTAACCAGATTACCAACACTGGAGTATTACAAGTAATACACAATTCCCCCAATGGTTTACCAGATTACCAATGGCCAGAAGGACATACGCCAGACAAACGGATGGAGGGTAAATCCTCCAGTGAAACCAGTAGGATACGGAAAAGATATTGCAACTGCTGATGTATGATGTGGATTGAAGCTACTGTGAAAATAATATTTAAATATGAGTGGTAATTGTTTACATTTACTTTGCATTACAAGCCTTGTATATATATATATCAAGTACAAACAAGATATTTTAAGCAATGTTGTTCAAAGCACCTATCACCTTACCCCGCACCCTTCCACACTCTCCCAACCCGACTCACCCCATCCATCCACTCCCCCCTTGCCCCACCCACCCCCTTCCCTAACCCACCCACCCGACCCCCCTTCCCCTACCCCACCCAACCCCCTCCCCCACCCCCCTTCCCTCCCCACCCCCCATAAATCTCCCCACCCCCCAAAAATATATCCCCAATACCCCCCCAAAAGAGGAAAAAAATGAACAAACAAAAAAGGTGAACAAACAAGAAATGTGTCCTATAAGAACATGGGTAACCCCACTAACCCCAAGTTTGATTAGAATCAGATGAAAATTATAGGTGGAGTTGAAGCCACAAGGTACGTCTGTATATGAAATATTTTTTTAAGTCAGAAAAGGGGGCGCAACTCCTGCAATATGAGGACATAAAACCCTGATGATACGCCCTTGTTCAAGTGGTGATGTAAAGCAAGTTTGATTAGAATCGGACGAAAACTGTAGTAGTTGAGGCCACAAGGTACATATGTATGGACGGACGGACAGATGGACAGACGTTCTAACAATGTATATTGAAGTCTTTTTCAACTGTCCAAAAAAATTACTAATCTTAGACACTTAAATACCCATTTGTGTGTAGGCGAACAGATGGACAGTTCAAACACTTTGACCCTTGGGGGCATAAAAAGGGAAACAGACAACAACATCCACAACTGTTACAATCTGCTTATTCAATAAAAGCTTACCATGTAAAAATGAAGACCTATTTAATTTTCAGGACTTGTTTATTTTTTTTATAAAAATTGTGACCAGACTGCTGACCTTTACCCTTGATACAATTAATCTAACCAGCACTTTTTTTCATAACAGGCCCAAATACTCCTAGGATATTTGAAGGTTAACCAGAACTCAAGTGCACCATAACTGTTTATATTTCATAACAGGCCCAAGTACTCCTTGGATCTTTGTGAAGGTTAACCAGTACTCAAACACACCATTACTGTTTATATTTCATAACAGGCTATAATACTCTTGGGATATTTGAAGGTAACCAGTACTTAAGTGCACCATTACTGTTTATATTTCATAACTGGCCCAAGTACTCCTGGAATCCTTGAAGGTTAACAAGTACTCAAGTGCACCATTACTGTTTATATTTAAAAACAGGCCCAAGTACTCCTTGGATCCTTGAAGGTTAACCAGTACTCAAGAGCACCATTACTGTTTATATTTCATAACAGGCCTAAATACTCCTAGGATGTTTGAAGGTTAACCAGTACTCAAATGAACCATTGCAGTTTATATTTCATAACAGGCCCAAGTACAACTGCGATCCTTGAAGGTTAACCAGTACTCAAGAGCACCATTATTATTCATATTGCATAACAGACTCAAGTACTCCTAGGATCTTTGAAGGTTAACCAGTACTCAAGTACACCATTACTGTTTATATTCCATAACTGGCTCATATACTACTGGGATCCTTGAAGGTTAATCAGTCCTCAAGTACACCATTACTGTTTTTATTCCATAAATGGCTCAAATACTACTGGGATCCTTGAAGGTTAACCAGTACTCAAGTACACCATTACTGTTTATATTCATTCCATAACAGGCTCAAGTACTCCTGGGAACTTTTAAGGTTAACCAGTACTCAAGTACACTATTACTGTTTATATGTCATAACAGGCCCATGTACTCCTGGGATCCTTGAAGGTTAACCAGTACTCAAGTGCACCATAACTCCTTGGATCTTTGAAGGTTAACCAGCACTCAAGTACACCATTACTTTTAATATAACATAACAGGCCCAAGTACTCCTTGGATCCTTGAAGGTTAACGAGTACTCAAGTGCACCATTACTCTTTATATTTAATAACTGGCTCAAATACTCCTGGGATCTTTAAAGGTTTACCTGTACTCAAGTACACTATTACTGTTTATATTTCATAACAGGCCCAAGTACTCCTGGGATCTTTGAAGGGAAACCAGTACTCAAGTGCACCATTACTGACTATATTTCATAACACGCCAGAGTACTACTTGGATCTTTGAAGGGAAACCAGTACTCAAGTGCACCATTACTGTTTATATCTCAAAATAGGCTCAAGTAATCCGTGATATTTGAAGGTTAACCAGTACTAAATTGCAACATTACTGTTTATATTTCATAACAGGCCCAAGTACCCCAAGCGTCTTTGAAGTTTAAACAGTACTCAAGTACACCATTACTGTTTATATTTCAGAAAAGGCCATAGTACTCCTTGGACCTTTTTAGGTTTACCAGCACTCAAATGCACTAGAACTCCTTGGACCAATACTGTTTATATTTCATAACAGGCCAAAACACTCCTTGGATCTTTGAAGATTAACCAGTACTCAAGTACACCAATACTGTTTATATTTCATAACAGTCCCATGTACTCCTTGGTTCCTTGAACCTTAACCGGCACTCAAGGGTACCATTACTGTTTATATTTCATAACAGGCCAAAGTACTCTTTGGATCTTTGAAGATTAACCAGCACTCAAGTACACCATTACTGTTTAAATTTCATAACAGGCCAGAGTACTACTTGGATCTTTGAAGGGAAACCAGTACTCAAGTGCACCATTACTGTTTATATCTCAAAATAGGCTCAAGTAATCCGTGATATTTGAAGGTTAACCAGTACTAAATTGCAACATTACTGTTTATATTTCATAACAGGCCATAGTACCCCAAGCGTCTTTGAAGTTTAAACAGTACTCAAGTACACCATTACTGTTTATATTTCAGAAAAGGCCATAGTACTCCTTGGACCTTTTTAGGTTTACCAGCACTCAAATGCACTAGAACTCCTTGGACCAATACTGTTTATATTTCATAACAGGCCAAAACACTCCTTGGATCTTTGAAGATTAACCAGTACTCAAGTACACCAATACTGTTTATATTTCATAACAGTCCCATGTACTCCTTGGTTCCTTGAACCTTAACCGGCACTCAAGGGTACCATTACTGTTTATATTTCATAACAGGCCAAAGTACTCTTTGGATCTTTGAAGATTAACCAGCACTCAAGTACACCATTACTGTTTAAATTTCATCAGGCCAAAGTACTCCTGGTATCTTTGAAGGTTAACCAGTACGCAAGTACACCATTACTGTTTATATTTCATAACAGGCCCTAGTACTATGATCTTTGAAGGTTAACCTGCACTCAATTGCACCATTACTGTTTATATCTTATAACAAGCCCAAGTACTTCTGGGATCTTTGAAGGTAAACCAGTATTCAAATACACCATTACTGTTTATATTCATACCATAACATGCTCATATACTCCTGGGATCTTTGAAAGTTAACCAGTACTCAAATATACCATTACTGTTTATATTTCATAACAGGCCCTAGTACTCCCTGGATCCTTGAAGGCTAACCAGTACTCAAGTACACCATTACTGTTTATATTTCATAACTGGCTCAAATACTCCTGTGATCTTTGAAGGTTAACCAGTACGCAAGTACACCATTTCTATTTATATTTTATAACAGGCCCAAGCACTTCTGGGATCATTAAAGGTTAACCAGTACTCAAGTTCACCATTACTGTTTATATTCATTCCATAGCAGGCTCAAGTACTCCTGGGATCTTTTAAGGTTAACCAGTACTCAAGTACACTATTACTGTTTATATGTCATAACAGGCCCATGTACTCCTGGGATCCTTGAAGGTTAACCAGTACTCAAGTGCACCATAACTCCTTGGATCTTTGAAGGTTAACCAGCACGCAAAGGCACCATTACTGTTAATATTTCATAACAGGCTCAAGTACTCCTTGGATCTTTGAAGGTTAACCAGCACTCAAGTACACCATTACTCTTTATATTTCATAACAGGCCCAATTACTCCTTGGATCATTGAAGGTTAACCTGCACTCAAGTGCCCAAATACTGTTTATATTTCATAACAGGCCCAAATACTCCTTGGATTCTTGAAGGTTAACCAGTACTCAGTCACCATTACTTTTATATTTCATAAAAGGCTCAAATACTCCTTGGATTTTTAAAGGTTAACCAGTACTCAAGTGCACCATTACTGACTATATTTCAAAACAGGCCCAAGTACTACTTGGATCTTTGAAGGGAAACCAGTACTCAAGTGCACCATTACTGTTTATATCTCAAAATAGGCTCAAGTACTCCGTGCATCTTTGAAGGTTAACCAGTACTAAATTGCAACATTACTGTTTATATTTCATAACAGGCCCAAGTACCCCATGCGTCTTTGAAGTTTAAACAGTACTCAAGTACACCATTACTGTTTATATTTCAGAAAAGGCCATAGTACTCCTTGGACCTTTTTAGGTTTACCAGCACTCAAATGCACTAGAACTCCTTGGACCAATACTGTTTATATTTCATAACAGGCCAAAGCATTCCTTGGATCTTTGAAGATTAACCAGTACTCAAGTACACCAATACTGTTTATATTTCATAACAGTCCCATGTACTCCTTGGTTCCTTGAACCTTAACCGGCACTCAAGCGTACCATTACTGTTTATATTTCATAACAGGCCAAAGTACTCCTTGGATCTTTGAAGATTAACCAGCACTCAAGTACACCATTACTGTTTAAATTTCATCAGGCCAAAGTACTCCTGGTATCTTTGAAGGTTAACCAGTACGCAAGCGCACCATTACTGACTATATTTTATAACAGGCCCAAGTACTACTTGGATCTTTGAAGGGAAACCAGTACTCAAGTGCACCATTACTGTTTATATCTCAAAATAGGCTCAAGTACTCCGTGCATCTTTGAAGGTTAACCAGTACTAAATTGCAACATTACTGTTTATATTTCATAACAGGCCCAAGTACCCCATGCGTCTTTGAAGTTTAAACAGTACTCAAGTACACCATTACTGTTTATATTTCAGAAAAGGCCATAGTACTCCTTGGACCTTTTTAGGTTTACCAGCACTCAAATGCACTAGAACTTCTTGGACCAATACTGTTTATATTTCATAACAGGCCAAAGCATTCCTTGGATCTTTGAAGATTAACCAGTACTCAAGTACACCAATACTGTTTATATTTCATAACAGTCCCATGTACTCCTTGGTTCCTTGAACCTTAACCGGCACTCAAGCGTACCATTACTGTTTATATTTCATAACAGGCCAAAGTAGTCCTTGGATCTTTGAAGATTAACCAGCACTCAAGTACACCATTACTGTTTAAATTTCATCAGGCCAAAGTACTCCTGGTATCTTTGAAGGTTAACCAGTACGCAAGTATACCATTACTGTTTATATTTCATAACAGGCCCTAGTACTATGATCTTTAAAGGTTAACCTGCACTCATTTGCACCATTACTGTTTATATTTTATAACAAGCCCAAGTACTTCCGGGATCTTTGAAGGTAAACCAGTATTCAAATACACCATTACTGTTTATATTCATACCATAACAGGCTCATATACTCCTGGGATCTTTGAAAGTTAACCAGTACTCAAATATACCATTACTGTTTATATTTCATAACAGGCCCAAGTACTCCTTGGATCCTTGAAGGCTAACCAGTATTCAAGTACACCATTACTGTTTATATTTCATAACTGGCTCAAATACTCCTGTGAACTTTGAAGGTTAACCAGTATGCAAGTACACCATTACTGTTAATATTTCATAACAAGCCCTAGTACAGCTGTGATCTTTGAAGGTTAACCTGCACTCAATTGCACCATAACTATTTATATTTTATAACAGGCCCAAGCACTTCTGGGATCATTAAAGGTTAACAAGTACTCAAGTTCACCATTACTGTTTATATTCATTCCATAGCAGGCTCAAGTACTCCTGGGATCTTTGAAGGTTAACCAGTACTCAAGTACACTATTACTGTTTATATGTCATAACAGGCCCATGTACTCCTGGGATCCTTGAAGGTTAACCAGTACTCAAGTGCACCATAACTCCTTGAATCTTTGAAAGTTAACCAGCACGCAAATGCACCATTACTGTTAATATTTCATAACAGGCTCAAGTACTCCTTGGATCTTTGAAGGTTAACCAGCACTCAAGTACACCATTACTGTTTATATTTCATAACAGGTCCAATTACTCCTTGGATTATTGAAGGTTAACCTGCACTCAAGTGCCCAAATACTGTTTATATTTCATAACAGGCCCAAATACTCCTTGGATTCTTGAAGGTTAACCAGTACTCAAGAACACCATTACTGTTTATATTTCATAAAAGGCTCAAATACTCCTGGGATTTTTAAAGGTTAACCAGTACTCAAGTGCACCATTACTGAATATATTTCATAATAGGCCTATGTACTCATGGAATCTTTGAAGGTTAACCAGTACGCAAGTACACCATTACTGTTTATATTTCATAACAGGCCCAAGTACTTCTTGAATCCTTGAAGGTTAATCAGTTATCAAGTACACCAATACTGTTTATATTTTATAACAGGCCCAAGCACTTCTGGGATCATTAAAGGTTAACCAATCTCAAGTACACCATTTCTGTTTATATTCATTCCATAGCAGGCTCAAGTACTCCTGGGATCTATGAAGGTTAACCAGTACTCAAGTACACTATTACTAATGCACCATTACTGTTTATATTTCATAACAGGCTCAAGTACTCCTGAGATATTTTAATGTTAACCAGTTTATATTTCATAACAGACCCAAGTACTCCTTGGATCTTCGAAGGTTAACCAGCACTCAAATGCACAAGTACTCCTTGGACCATTACTGTTTATATTTCATAACAAGCCCAAGTACTCCTTTGATCTTTGAAGATTAACCAGCACTCAAGTACACCATTACGGTTTATACTTCATAACTGGCCCAAATACTCCTGTGATCTTTGAAGCTTAACCAGTATGCAAGAACACCATTACTGTTTATATTTCATAACAGGCCCTAGTACAACTGTGATATTTGAAGGTTAACCTGCACTCAATTGCACCATTACTGTTTATATTTTATAATAGGCCCAAGCACTTCTGGGATCATTAAAGGTTAACCAGCACTCAAGTACACTATTACTGTTTATATGTCATAACAGGCCCATGTACTCCTGGGATCCTTGAATGTTAACCAGTACTCAAGTGCACCATAACTCCTTGGATCTTTAAAGGTTAACCAACACGCAAATGCACCATTACTGTTAATATTTCATAACAGGCTCAAGTACTCCTTGGATCTTTGAAGGTTAACCAGCACTCAAGTACACCATTACTGTTTATATTTCATAACAGGCCTAATTACTCCTTGGATCATTGAAGGTTAACCTGCACTCATGTGCCCAAATACTGTTTATATTTCATAAAAGGCTCAAATACTCCTGGGATTTTTAAAGGTTAACCAGTACTCAAGTGCACCATTACTGTCTATATTTCATAATAGGCCTATGTACTCATGGAATCATTGAAGGTTAACCCTGACCCAAGTACTCCTTGGATCCTTGAAGGTTAACCTGTACGCAAGTACACCATTACTGTTTATATTTCATAACAGGCCCAAGTACTTCTTGAATCCTTGAAGGTTAACCAGTTATCAAGTACACCAATACTGTTTATATTTTATAACAGGCCCAAGCACTTCTGGGTTCATTAAAGGTTAACCAGTACTCAAGTACACCATTACTGTTTATATTCTTTCCATAGCAGGCTCAAGTACTCCTGGGATCTTTGAAGGTTAACCAGTACTCAAGTACACTATTACTGTTTCTATGTCATAACAGGCCAATGTACTCCTGGGATCTATGAAGGTTAACCAGTACTCAAGTGCACCATTACTCCTTGAATCTTTGAAGGTTAACCAACACGCAAATGCACCATTACTGTTATTATTTCATAACAGGCTCAAGTACTCCTTGGATCTTGAAGGGTAACCAGTACTCAAGTGCACCATTACTGTTTATATTTCATAACATGCTAAAGAATTCCTTGCATCTTTAAAGGTAAACCAGCATTCCAATGCACCATTACTGTTTATATTTCATAACAGACCCAAGTACCCCTGCATCTTTGAAGGTTAACCAGTACTCAAGAACACCAATGCTGTTTATATTTCATAACAGGCCCAAGTACTCCTTGGATCTTCGAAGGTTTATCAGCACTCAAATGCACAAGTACTCCTTGGACCATTACAGTTTATATTTCATAACAAGCCCAAGTACTCCTTTGATCTTTGAAGATTAACCAGCACTCAAGTATACCATTACTGTTTATACTTCATAACAGGCCCAAGTATTCTTGGATCTTTGTGAAGGTTAACCAGTACTCAAGCACACCATTACTGTTTATATTTCATAACAGGCTCAAATACTCCTAGGATATTTGAAGGTAACCAGTACTGAAGTGCATCATTACTGTTTATATTTCATAACTGGCCCAAGTATTCCTGGAATCCTTGAAGGTTAACTAGTACTCAAGTGTGCCATTACTGTTTATATTTCATAACAGGCTCAAATACACCTTGTATCTTCGAAGGTTAACCGGCACTCAAGTGCACCATTACCATATATATTTCATAACTGGCTCAAATACTCCTTGGATCTTTAAAGGTTAACAATTATTTAAGTGTGCCATTACTGTTTAAATTTCATAACAGGTTCAAATACACCTTGTATCTTCGAATATTTCAAAACAGGCCAAAATACTCCTGTGATCTTTGAAAAGTAACCAGCACACAAGTGTACCATTACTGTTTATATTTCATAACAGGCCCAAATACTCCTTGGATCACTGAATGTTAACCTGCACTCAAGTGCACCAATACTGTTCATATTTCATAACAGGCCCAAATACTCCTTGGATTCTTGAAGGTTAACCAGTACACAAGAACACCATTACTGTTTATATTTCATAAAAGGCTCAAATACTCCTAGGATTTTTTAAGGTTAACCAGTACTCAAGTTCACCATTACTGTCTATATTTCATAACAGGCCTATGTACTCATGGAATCCTTGAAGGTTAACCCTGACCCAAGTACTCCTGGGATCCTTTAAGGTTTACCAGTACTCAAGTACATCATTATTATTTATATTTCATAACAGGCCAAAGTACTCATAGGATCCTTGAAGCTTGACCAGTACTCAAGTACACCATTACTATTTATATCTCATAACAGGCCCAAGCACTCCTGGGAATCTTGAAGGTTAACCAGTACTCAAATACACCATTACGGTTTATACTTCATAACTGGCTCAAATACTCCTGTGATCTTTGAAGCTTAACCAGTATGCAAGAACACCATTACTGTTTATATTTCATAACAGGCCCTAGCACAACTGTGATATTTGAAGGTTAACCTGCACTCAATTGCACCATTACTGTTTATATTTTATAACAGGCCCAAGCACTTCTGGGATCATTAAAGGTTAACCAGCACTCAAGTACACTATTACTGTTTATATGTCATAACAGGCCCATGTACTCCTGGGATCCTTGAATGTTAACCAGTACTCAAGTGCACCATAACTCCTTGGATCTTTAAAGGTTAACCAACACGCAAATGCACCATTACTGTTAATATTTCATAACAGGCTCAAGTACTCCTTGGATCTTTGAAGGTTAACCAGCACTCAAGTACACCATTACTGTTTATATTTCATAACAGGCCTAATTACTCCTTGGATCATTGAAGGTTAACCTGCACTCATGTGCCCAAATACTGTTTATATTTCATAAAAGGCTCAAATACTCCTGGGATTTTTAAAGGTTAACCAGTACTCAAGTGCACCATTACTGTCTATATTTCATAATAGGCCTATGTACTCATGGAATCATTGAAGGTTAACCCTGACCCAAGTACTCCTTGGATCCTTGAAGGTTAACCTGTACGCAAGTACACCATTACTGTTTATATTTCATAACAGGCCCAAGTACTTCTTGAATCCTTGAAGGTTAACCAGTTATCAAGTACACCAATACTGTTTATATTTTATAACAGGCCCAAGCACTTCTGGGTTCATTAAAGGTTAACCAGTACTCAAGTACACCATTACTGTTTATATTCTTTCCATAGCAGGCTCAAGTACTCCTGGGATCTTTGAAGGTTAACCAGTACTCAAGTACACTATTACTGTTTCTATGTCATAACAGGCCAATGTACTCCTGGGATCTATGAAGGTTAACCAGTACTCAAGTGCACCATTACTCCTTGAATCTTTGAAGGTTAACCAACACGCAAATGCACCATTACTGTTATTATTTCATAACAGGCTCAAGTACTCCTTGGATCTTGAAGGGTAACCAGTACTCAAGTGCACCATTACTGTTTATATTTCATAACATGCTAAAGAATTCCTTGCATCTTTAAAGGTAAACCAGCATTCCAATGCACCATTACTGTTTATATTTCATAACAGACCCAAGTACCCCTGCATCTTTGAAGGTTAACCAGTACTCAAGAACACCAATGCTGTTTATATTTCATAACAGGCCCAAGTACTCCTTGGATCTTCGAAGGTTTATCAGCACTCAAATGCACAAGTACTCCTTGGACCATTACAGTTTATATTTCATAACAAGCCCAAGTACTCCTTTGATCTTTGAAGATTAACCAGCACTCAAGTATACCATTACTGTTTATACTTCATAACAGGCCCAAGTATTCTTGGATCTTTGTGAAGGTTAACCAGTACTCAAGCACACCATTACTGTTTATATTTCATAACAGGCTCAAATACTCCTAGGATATTTGAAGGTAACCAGTACTGAAGTGCATCATTACTGTTTATATTTCATAACTGGCCCAAGTATTCCTGGAATCCTTGAAGGTTAACTAGTACTCAAGTGTGCCATTACTGTTTATATTTCATAACAGGCTCAAATACACCTTGTATCTTCGAAGGTTAACCGGCACTCAAGTGCACCATTACCATATATATTTCATAACTGGCTCAAATACTCCTTGGATCTTTAAAGGTTAACAATTATTTAAGTGTGCCATTACTGTTTAAATTTCATAACAGGTTCAAATACACCTTGTATCTTCGAATATTTCAAAACAGGCCAAAATACTCCTGTGATCTTTGAAAAGTAACCAGCACACAAGTGTACCATTACTGTTTATATTTCATAACAGGCCCAAATACTCCTTGGATCACTGAATGTTAACCTGCACTCAAGTGCACCAATACTGTTCATATTTCATAACAGGCCCAAATACTCCTTGGATTCTTGAAGGTTAACCAGTACACAAGAACACCATTACTGTTTATATTTCATAAAAGGCTCAAATACTCCTGGGATTTTTTAAGGTTAACCAGTACTCAAGTTCACCATTACTGTCTATATTTCATAACAGGCCTATGTACTCATGGAATCCTTGAAGGTTAACCCTGACCCAAGTACTCCTGGGATCCTTTAAGGTTTACCAGTACTCAAGTACATCATTACTATTTATATTTCATAACAGGCCAAAGTACTCATAGGATCCTTGAAGCTTGACCAGTACTCAAGTACACCATTACTATTTATATCTCATAACAGGCCCAAGCACTCCTGGGAATCTTGAAGGTTAACCAGTACTCAAATACACATTACTATTTATATTTTATAACAGACCCAAGTACTCCTGGGATCTTTGAAGGTTAACCAGTACTCTAGTACACTATTACTGTTTATATTTCATAACAGACCCAAGTACCCCTTGGATCCTCGAAGGTTAACCAGTTCTCAAACACACATTACTGTTTAAATTTCATAACAGGTACAAATACTCCTGGGATCTTCAAAGATTAACCAGTACTCAAGTACACCATTACTGTTTATATTGCATAACAAGCCCAAGTACTCCTGAGATCTTTGATGGTTAACCAGTACTCAAGTACACCATTACTGTTTATATTTCATAACAGACCCAAGATCTCCTTGGATCCTTGAAGGTTAACAAGTTCTCAAATACACATTACTGTTTATATTTCATAACAAGCCAAAGTACTCCTGAGATCTTTGATGGTTAACCAGTACTCAAGTACACTATTACTGTTTATATTGCATAACAAGCCCAAGTACTCCTGAGATCTTTGATGGTTAACCAGTACTCAAGTACACTATTACTGTTTATATTTCATAACAGGCCCAAGTACTCCTGGGATCCTTGAAGGTTAACCAGTTCTCAAGTACACCAATCTCAGAAAGTAATTAATAATTTTATCCATTTGAATCAGTGATGTGATGAATGACAATGAAATACAATGTTGTATATCAAACATTACTGAGACTGTTTTTACAACTCATCAAATCATGCTTGAAGACTTCCTGTGTAGAACCAGTATTAAGTATATGCAGAAAAGTGTCTTGCTCAAGGACAATATACATAGCTGTGTCAGAGGACCGAACCCACAACCCTCCAATCATGGGATCTGTGCTCTACCACTGGACCATGTGCTCCACATTATTACACTATCATGAATTAACAGACAATCTAAACCCTTATTCCTTGGATACAGTATTTGAGCAAACCTATCTTTGCAAGTAACTCCCAAGTGAGCCAGGTTAGGTAGGGAGGATCCAATGAAAACTGCCAGTATTTGGTTTCACACAAGTTCAAATAATACAACTTTTGACATAATTATCCATTTTGACCAATATATGAATTTGTCTCGAGATGGTTATATATCTATTGTTTTGTAAAGATCAAATAAATATATGCAGGTATAAGTGTAAGGTGCAGGTGAAAGTGTGCATTTTTGACAATACAAAGGCTATAACATAATTTGTTAAATTTGAACAGTTCCAGAACTGAGATAGCATGGCTATATACTACCATGCAAGATTAGAGAAGTGCTGCTTCAGTGCACACACTTTACAAAGTAATAGATGGCAGACAGACACAGGGCTAGATGACAGACAGACACATGGCAATCATAAAAAGACACACAGCAATATGGGAATAAAATATCAGTCATGTCCATGTACCAAACCATTTTTTTTTAATAGAGTTTAATGCCATTTTTTAACATATTTCAGTTTATATATGGCATATCCAGTTTTACTGGTGGAGGAAGACCTCAGACTGAGTCAAATGAGTAGAACCACCGTCCTTCGTAAGTAACTGACAAACTTTCTCACATAAAGTTTTGGGAGTGTGTCGGACTCGAACCTATGACCTAAGTAGTGAGAGGTAAGTGATCTTGAGATTGCGCCTTAGACCACTCGGCCAGGGAGGACCCTGCCAAGTGGAAACCAATCTTAACACTGGAACAAATAATCATATGAAAACATTAACCACCATGTATTTGTCTTTTGGAATGTCATATTTAAGAAAGTTTAACCATTTTATATAGAAATGGTGGTGCTGCTCTGGTTTTGAAAATTTGAGTAATATTCTTAAAACTATTTAGTATTCTTTTCCGTCATTTCAATAACAGGAGGCCCATGAGGGCCTGAATGAATCACTCAACATATGGACAGGTGAAACGTTTTTTGTAACAACAATGCAATGCTACATGCGAAATATCTTAAGTCTTTGACTTTGAACTTTCATAGAAAATATTTTTTAAAGCTAATAAAGCTTACAAGCCCTGTGGCGGGGCATTTGTGGTCAAATCACACCGATTCAAGAATATGTCAGATCTTGAGGTTAAAAAATCCGCTGTGCATGTACATGATTCATGTCCTTCATCCAGAATAGAAATGAAATCAAGGGTCTGCACACATACTTTGGTATTTCAATTTTATTCCTACAGCAAAACTTTCTTTAAAAAAAATAAATTCTGCACATATATACATTCATAAATAGATAGAAAAAAAAAATCTATAAACAGTTATCATTGTCAAAATTTTAAGTGTTATAAATACATGTAAAACACTGATTTTACTTGATAAACTCTTAATAACATGTTACTACATCAACTTCAAAATCATCCTAGTCATGTAGAAAATCTCATATGTTTATATACACTCCAGTCCCATTATAATGCAGATCTCAGGGTCCACAAAGTGAAACTGTGATGTACATGAACTGTGTTGTAGAGATAATTTACCTTGAAAAATCGAACTCCACTAAATGGTATTGTTTGCATTGTCATGTAATATAACATATATTTGTGTACAACAGATTACGAGATACACTTAGACATGTATAAAATTCATGTTTTTATAAAACTAAAATTGACAGCCTATGCCGCGTAACCTAGATGTAAAAAAAAACGGTGTCTATGTAAAAACTAGCTTATGATAAAGTTTGGAAATGGCTACTGTGTTTGGACGTGTCAGCATTTAGTGAATCACTCTGATTATTACAAACTGTTAATAATTAATGCTGGCACAAATAAACTATTCTTTAAACCACCATTATGTAAGGTTTTTAACAGTTTGTTCTAAGCAAATATAAGTTGAGCGATGATCAAATTCAAGCAGAACGACGATATATTGTTTGGTTGTCATTCCCACCTCCCTCCCCTTCTCCCACTAAAAAAATGGGAGCAAAGAAAAAAAAAACACGTTACAACAGAATTTGCATTGCTTCGGTCTGCATAATACAAATACAGAAAATTTATAATATGTAAACAACTTGGTTTTAAACTTTGATAAAGAACACTATGGCAGATGATAATATGACAACATGAAATTAAAAAAAACAAAAAAAACTGATGTGAACAAAAATTACACAAACACATGCCAAAATATATTTGAAAGCCAATGTTAATCTTGTGTAGCAATCAGAGGTTTATACTATCAATCACAGTTGTTTTACACCTTTGAGCAAGACACTTAATCTACATACCTGGGAGGACACAGAAGAGAGATTTGCAAAGCATATTAACTAAAAAATTGAAAAGAAATGATAAACGGTAACAACTTGTAACAACTCAGGACATAGAGATTTGTATAAACTGTAAGAACTTGTTTCACAATCAATGTAAAATAAATAAGTTTAAACCAATTTTGGAAAGTTTGATTATAAGATAAAGATATATAAGTATAACATAATTCGTGAATACCACCTCAGATCTGATCTATAACGAACAAAATAACATCCACTTCTCAACAGATATATTAATACATGAAAATAACAAGGGTAAATTTAGAACTAACCAAAATAAACTTTAAAAAAACAGCTATGTGTACAAACAAAAAGCAACTATTGCATTTACATATAAAAATAAAAAATACATGTAATTAAGAAGAAAATGTTATTTTTTTAACAATGAATAGTCATACAAAGACATGTACTTCTCAAAATGTAACTCAACAAACGTACAGGCATTAATACATAGAATACAAGACAAAAACATTACCAAAAATGCACATAACAAAAATGACACACATACAATTGTTAACAACACTGAGCACACATAATAAACTTACAAGTAGGGTCACTCCACTGACCAGACTCACAAAAAACAACCTTCTGACAATTTGGAGGCTGTCCTTATCATAAGAAGTATTTCTATATTTAGTTAGTCACAAGATTATATTTCTGAAAGAAGATGAAATATCTTTTTGGTTAAAACAACATATGGGTGGTAGTTTACAGAAGTAGTTAATTGAATATATTAAACAGGGCAGCTCTAATGAAAATAACGCTATCAGATATTATCGAGTCAAAATAAAAATGTAAACACATGCTAGCCTATCCACCCTCCAGAAAACCTGGTTAAAAAATGTGAAATTAGTTTTTATGCAACACTGGTAGATTTAGAGACCAACAGGTGATCCTGACCTCCTTCCAAACCCGGTTTCTTATTACATTATGTAGATTGTTTACTCATTATCTACAAGTTCAAATTATTCTTAAGTTATTTATCCCTGGTCTTGACAGAAAGTTTCACATATATTTTTTGGACCAAGCTGGGCTTGTACCCACAACCTCTGAGGAGTTATCACATCAGTTGTGTGGACCAAGCTGGGCATGAACCCACAACTTCTGATGATCTTAAAACAGCACCTGAGGCTATAAAAAAAATCCTTAAAAGAACCTTTTTAAGCCAATATATCAACATAAACTTTTATAATACATGTATAATATATTTTTAAAAAATATTTAAATTCACTTAATAATAGTGTACATTATTACATATACTAAATTTAAATATAAACAGTACAATATGAAACAAAAATTTTTGCTATTTTGGCAACACCAATTTCAAATGAAATTCGTGAAATTACACAATCTTTTGTTTTATTTACCACTAAAAATTTTTATCACGAAATATAAAAAAAATATAAATTAATACAAATCTACTACAAGCTACAAAATATACAAAACATACATAATCTTTGAGAGCAAGTCACAAAATCAAAAAGGGCAATAAATAAATAAACAACTGTCAGAGTAAATACTTCTTCTGAACATCTTCAACATTTATTGTGCAAAGTTCAATAATTATCACAATTGGTGAGTTTATTAACAGGTATGTGGTGAATTTATTTTTTTCATCATAATTATAACCTTGATTTGCTCTCATAGACTATGTAATGCTTGTAACATAAAATACTATTTAATAAAAATCTATTGTACCTTATTTTCAAAAAAAAATTTCTTTCTTTTTTTTTTCTTTTTTCTTATTTATCTTTTTTCCATCTGTCTTTCTTTTTCTTCTTTTTTTTTTATTTCTCTTTTTTTTCTATTTATTTTCTCACATTTTTTTTCTATTAAAGGTACGTGTCTTAAAATATTGAATACTACAATTACAATAATACTACAATTATTTCAATTTAAATGTACATACCTAACAAAGAGTTTAGCGAAATTCAGACAACGCCTTTAACCATTACAAGTGTTGTTTAGATTGTTTATTCCTATTATTTTTTTTTTTTGGTCAAAATTCAATCCCAATGTTGTATAAGGTCTCTCTACACACTTGTATTGTATAACAACTACACAGAATATTGTCAGATTACTCTACTTCGACCGTTTTGTCCATGTTAATATCTATGAAGCTGCTAGTAGTTCCTCTTCAATATCTTATACCACACTAGACTTAACTGTCACATCCAGTCTGCAGGCAGAATGGCAATCCATGATGTCACATAAATTCATCACTTGAAGAATTCCAGAATAACTGGCGTAGAACTTGAAACAAGTGTTGTATCTGCTCTGCATATGGGTAACTTCCGATAGTAGCTGACTTGTAAGAAGTGAGTGTTGTTTCTGGTCGATATAAGTATTATTCCAGACTGTTCCTTTAAATCTGAAACAAGAGACCAAAATCTGTATAGACTATTTGATGAAAAAAAAGCCAATCAAAATACCAGTATTTTTACAGGTTTAACTCCAACAAGATACACAGTGCTGCAGATCTATTAAATATGGACTATCTGCAGTGTTTTCTCCAAAGCGTGTTTTTGTGTTTGACGCAATTAAATCTCATTTGACGCAATCAAGTTTGCTCAGTGCGTCCCCTATGAGGCAACCTTAGAAATACAGAAATTCAAATAGCGCATATATTTGTTTCTGCAAGCTGGTGAGTTATATTTACAATGCTGTTTTGATAGATCACGTGGTCTGAAACATGGAAACCCTGGTACCGCAGTTCTACTATTTAAAGTTATGTTAACGCTTTCATTGGTTATAAACACTATATTGATTCAATCGCATTGACGATTCTGATCACATACATAATTTTCCACGAAGCAACAGGCCTTTTGTAGTTTGAAGACAACATTTGTGAAAACAAGTGTATGCTGCAACAATAGCACTGATATATACCCTGTTTTAGGTTGTTTGTATATAAAGATGAAATGAGGAAATCAATAAACTTTTCAAAAAGCTGCTTAAAATGTACAGACGAAACTCTGTCTGAAAAAGTTTATATTTGTTTTCTATAAAGTATCGCGATGCGCATGCACGTTTTTAATACCAGTATAAACATCGACCGGTTCAAGTGTAACAGGGTTATTCCAGGCGCCGTTTATGTTTCTTTAATGGACATTTTAAAGGTTATTGGAAAAAAAAATAAAGTTTAAGAAAATAAAATTCTTTTTGAAAAAATTATATAATTTCAAAAAGTTACCATTAAAATGTTTTTAAATAATTAAGGTAACATTACTCTAAACTGAGTCCAGCTATGTGCAAGAAGAGAAATGCTTTTGGGAAAAATAAAACAATAACAAAGTTTTGTTTTCCAAATAATATAATGCTTAGTAACACTAAACATGTAGCTCTGACAGCTGAAATATAAAATATTGAAATAATATTAGTGTTTTTCATTAAAAATAGTTAGGGCCATGGTGATCAAACTGGGGCCATGACATTTGAAAATTTCATGGCCCTGTGACCATAATTATAAAAACAACTAGTTTCTAGTTGTTGTAACTTGCTGCCAGAAGTGAAACATTCCTTTGAAGTTAAATTGTTTTGAAGTTGTAGCTTTGATTGAGGAATTTGTGTGAAACAGGAAGTAAAACTGTTTTGGGTTATTCCATTTAAACATTCAACCCATCCATGGAAGGCACTTTGAAACTGGACCCTCCCCCTTTATATTTTTAATTTATTTTATCAGGTCTCCCAGTTTGAAAACACTCCCACCTTAGAAGTTTATCTTTTTGCCGTCCATGGGTGGGATGTATGTTCAAATGGAACAGCCCTTAGTAAAATATGTATTTTTTTACCTCCATTTATTCAAGTTGATAAACTTTAAAACTGATGACCCCCAGATTTTGAAAATGACCCCCAGATTTTTAGTCAGTGGGTCATCAATGACCCCAAAAAATTGGAGCTGGAGAAAAACACTGCTATCTGACATATACAAAAAGAGGCCCATGGTCCTTAATGGTCACCTGATTATCCTTGATGGCAAAAAGCTATATATGAATCTATTTCTAACCGTTGTCAGTAAAACCTAAGTATTAACCATCATGTCAGCAACAAATCACACCAAAAATCATTCAAATGAGTCTATTCAGTCTATCTACATATATCTAGCTGCTTTGAAAGATAAAAAAAAACATCTATAGATAGATTCTATTTGAAAATAATTTTATCAGATTTCTTCTATTTAAACTTTGAAGTATACAACCAAATACCTTTAACAAAACATAACATTATCACTGACTTGAATTAACACTGACCAATCTCAAATCAATTTTTTATGCACTTTCAGTATTGCTGACCGAGATTTGTGGATGATTCCTTTGTAAATGTGTAGTTAAATTTGTCTAGCCACCTGCGCATTTCAGTTCTCTGGCAAAATCTACATGCATCCACATTTGCTAATATTTCTTTGTTAATTTTCTTCTGAATCAGACCCAAATGTGTCCAATCCAAAACTTTAATCTTCAAGTTTTTTATATTTTCGTGTTCTTTGCCTATCTCCAACATGTATGTTTGTATTGAATCAGCGGAACGTGTAAAAATTTATGTGACACAGTCTTACGCACATGGTTGCTGGTTACCAAATTTATGCCAGGAGTCTATCATAATAGTGATTCTGTACTGCAGTGTCAGTATACCGGTAATACTGCGCACCACTATCTAAATGTGAAATAGATGAATTATTATTTTACAGGTATATAATGCATTTCCTAGGGAAATTGGAAAGCTGTGGTATTGAAAAATATTTTCTATTCAAAAATCCCCTTTCCAAAATAAAACAACCCAAGGATTATTGGATTGAATATTTAGCATCATTATTGTAGGTTAGCACATGATCATTAAACCTAACAGCTCTCTCTTGGGATCATGGAAGGTTAACCAGTGCTTGAGCACTGCCATCTCTGCAAGTAATTGATAATTTTCCCACTTGAATCAGCGGTAAGAGACAAATGACAGTGAGACGCAATGTTGTATATAAATCATCACTGAAACTGTGGCCAGATTGGGATTTGAACTCACAACCTTTAGATCCATCATATACTAGAAACAATACAGTTTATTTTACAAAACAAGTAAGAATTCTGCAGTTTATAAAAAATACAGTATATTTGTACTTCAACTTTTACAGTGTTTAAAAGCATACTCTTACTCTCATTCTAACATTTTATATATATTAAGGTATATTTTTACACTTTCAAATCATCAAGAGCTAACAAACAATCCGTTAAACTAACTACTCTTTCCTGGGATCCTGAAAGGTAAACAGTACTCGAGCACACCCATCTGATAACTTTCCCACTTGAATCAGCAGTGAGAGATGAATCACAATGAGACACAGTCGTATATCAATCATCACGGAGACTGTGGTCAAGCGGGGATTTGCATTTACGACCCCCGGATTGATAGTCAGACATGCGACTGACTGAGCAAACTGGCCTGGTAAAAAGTCATGTAAGAATGGCTCATTTTATAAACAAGCTTTCAGAGTTTGTTTTAAAGTAAACAAGTTATTTCAAAACAGTTCAATTCATGTCAGAGTGGATTCTGTAAGCATAACTAAAAGGTTCTTTGTTGTTTTGTTTTAAATTGTCTTACAAAGAAAAGTAGATTTCATCTACATACAAGTACAAGTACAAATTAAATTACACTTGTACTTAGTCTCTATCAGATTGTTTTCACTTTTCCCCATCTCTCTATTCAAATTTGTCTATAATAATACCTGTAAAAATTGCTTCTAAAACTGCAATTGTAGAAATACTTCAAAGTTCCATTGTTTACTCCCTGGCCCCTCGGCAGCACTGTGTATCTGCAACACATTCAGGGAATAAGATTAAATTCCAATGCAAGTATATAAACTACAAAATGATAGATACAAGGCCTATACAAGATTATATTTAAAAGATGGTAATATAATTATTGTATACTTTAAATTCCCTGATGCGTAAGTTATATATTTATTGATTATATTTAAAAATATTTTATAGTTTCCATGTGAACATCACTGCTACAATAGCCATTTAACAAATCTCTAAAAATAATTGACAGTGCAACTTTATTAACCCACAGTAGACTCAGCCAAAGAAACTGCTTAAAGGGAGTATTTTGACATTCGATGTGGTGTTGTAAATAAATATTACCAACAAACACATATAAATATGTAACTTAAGCATCAGGGAATTCAAAGCATACAATTATAGTACCACCTTATTATATGCGTCAGTTTTAGAAACTACATCATTTGATTTGTTTACCTTTTCTATTTTGAACAAACTGCCTTTGTTATCCCCATCAACGACTGTAAGTTGTGTCGGTGACAAAAATTGAGTACATATTTCAAGATTCCTGTAAACACTTACACACAGGCACATGTCAAACATTTAAAATAATCTACATACTAGTATATAATTAATTTATTATGTGAAGGTACCTAATGAATTTGGGACATAATGCCAACAACTGAATGGAAATAAAAGCAGATTACCAAGGTGCAACGGTTCAACTGTTTTCAATTGTGTGCCGACTACATAATTAATAGGATTAAATTACCATTATTAAATTATTGTTTGGCCATTTACTTGTGTACATGTCAATAAATGTTTACTTTAACGGGCACTCGGGCAGGTGACATTTTACATGAAGGCTTATATTCATGTTTTTTATTTTTTGAAACCGAATTGTATGGCTATATTTTTTTCTTTTTTTATGTAACTTAACCCTTTATCATTTTACAAAACATACTTTTAATTATAAATTATTCTAACCAAATTTTAATTTCATGTGACAGAACCTCATTCATTATGATTAAAATAAAGAGATAAAGTATTAAATTTACTTTTGGAACACTACCATTCCATTTCAGCACTATTTTTCTAAAATCCTAATGTTCTTTTAATCCCTTTAACCTGTTAGCTTTGAACAAATAACATTATTATAGTTTTATTAATTCATACATTATTTTGTCCAGAATTTAGATGCATGTCTTGATACCCAAAAATGTCCTCTGTGCACCTTTTCAGTTGTTAGGTGTCGAATTTCTATAATTCTTAAAATTAAATGGCATTCTGCTTTATTTTCCTAGAAAGAAAGTGACAAGGGATGCAAAAACAGCTTTCAGCTTCTCATATGCAGGGATGTAAAGCATCTGCATGGTTTAAAGCAATGTCCCCTGTGCACCCTGTTTTGGCAGGGAGCCAATAACATGCCATAACTGACAGATGTGATGCTATTTCCATGTTCTGAGAAATGTGTACATAATATTTTGGCATCACTGATAGTTTAGCAATAGTTCAGTGTATTATAAATACTGGTAATTATTATTTTATTAGAAAGGTGAATTTTGAAAGGTTTTAAAATTCATTTTACATAGTTTCAACATTGAGGCATATAAAATGACATACATGTATTCTGTTTTAATATTTTATTTTTATTATTATCACAATTAAAAAACATAAAAACAGATTAAAATTATTCATGTAATGCTTTGATATATGCCATGTTACCCATGTATTATATGCATCAATTGGGTGCACAGGGGATGCTAAAATTTTAATATGTATAGTAAATATACCAGATTATAAGTTTGTACAGGAAATGAGTACCCCAGTGGAAAAGCTGATAGTTAAGCTTCCTTTTCCAAGGAGACCACATAGAAACAATAAAAAAATACTGTTGAAAACATAAACACAGTGAAGTCTAGGAAGCGCCGAGAGAGACTTAGAAATGATCAAAAGTTGCAGGAAACGTATGACAGAGAGAAAATCAGAAAAAGAGCTGAATTTGCCAGGTATAGCTCAAAAGTTAAGGAACGAAGACAACTTGATCCTGACTGATTTACAAATAAAAGAAAAGAAAAAACTAAAGAAGCAGAGACAGAGAAGAAATAAAAAGAAGCAAAATGAACAAACAACAAAAGCCAGGAAATGATAGAACAAAAGGAAAAACGTTCAGATAAGAAGGCATGAATGCAGACAGTTGAAGCGGCACCAGTTCATAAAAGAGCACAACGTGCAAAACAGTCCATTCCTAAGGAATCCTAGGCATGGGCATCCACAATAGACCATCTGGTAAAGAATGCAACACTGAAGAGACGGTCTCTGCTTAAAATTAGTAATGATGAAGAAAATGACACTATTGCTGATGTCATAGGTACAAGAAAAGTAGGCAGACCAACTAAATCAAATTCAAAGGTGAAAAGGCAGCTAGCATACACTAGCAATACTAAGAATCTGTGGAGTTGCTTTAAAAGTCCTCGACAATTCAAGTACAGACAGACGAAACAAAGTAAAACCATGTCCTAGCCAGGTGAATTTAAAACCATGTGGAAACCAAAAGTTGAGCAATTTCTTAGTATAATTCAAGAGTCATGCCTAATAAAAAAGCGAACTACTCCAGAATTACTTCCTGGCAGGGAAATAAGGTTAAAATTCTGTGAACATGAATTGAACTATTGAATTTTATGTTGACAAAAGTGTTTAATGGTAATTGATAGTGCCTTATGCATTGAGACTAAGAACTTTATTCCACGCAATGGAAAAAATTTATTCCATTGTTGAGAAATATCTTTTGTAGGGTCTAAATGTTCTCTTTCATACATTGATAACACTGATAGTATTGTTTTCAAGCTCTACTGTAAGTACAATTCATCTAGTTGTTAAAATGTTTACCAGAAAAAGTTATTTAGTTAAAAAAATTGTTAATAACAAAAATAATATTTGCGCTATAATTTGTCCCCTGTGCACCTTTTCCATAACATTACAAAGTATGTATGAATTCTATTACTTTATATTACCATTCATGATATTTTCTTATTTTCATACTTTATATGAAGTAATACGTTATATATGTGATTGTTTGCTGTTAGTTGTTCTCTTAGCCACTATTTTCTCTTTGCATCATCACATGCTGTTGAATTTTCAGGTACATGTAATTGTTCTGAAAAAGTGTGAAACTGTAGTTTGTTGAGGAATATTCAATCAGTGTTTTTTTCACCATTTTGGGAAGATGACCCATACCCTTGGAATTGGGAATTTTAGCGGCATTTTCATTAACATTGGGAAATTTTTTTGCATTAAATATATTTATATATTTATAAAAAGAGTACACTTGCTTATCAGGTCATTTAATTAAATAATCAATGTCATACTAAATTCAGAATGGGAAAAATTTTCTTTATTTTATCAAGGAAGTATGGCAAGTTTCAATTTACATTGTTGAAGCTTTCAATTGGGAATTTTTACCATTCAATTGGGAAAAAAAGATATTATTTGCCATTGGGAATATGACCCAATAACGGCTATAAAAATGGCCGAAAAAAAACACTGTCAATATTCTATACCCAGAAGTGTTTTAAGTAGATCACAAGTAATTGTTTTATGACCATAAAAGTAATTATAAATGCATGTTATATTGTCTGTCAATATGTGTCCCCTGTGCACCGAATCTCTGAAAAAATAGTTCAATTTTGAAATGAAAATTTTGGCAATTTTAAGTTACAATATATTCTTGAAATTTGGTAGGTGGTCTATAAACATGCATATGGTGAGGAAAATGTAGATTTTATCCTAATTTTATTTTTGTTTTTTATACAGCAAAAACTTTGTGAGGTTACAATTTATTTTTATGTCAAATTTGGACAAAAAGTGTGATTTTTCCTTGAACAACTGATTAATTATGCACATGACTATACACATATACCAATTTATACTGATTATGTAATTCAGAAAAATTAAGAAAGTTTTAGACTTTCGCCACAACTTTTTTATTTATCATTGTATTTTAATAATTATCAGAGAGCCTTTGCCACTAATTTTCAATTATTATGCTAACTATGGAAACGTTGATTTATGTAGTCGGGGCAGTTATTGCTTTTTTTCTACCTCTACTATTCAAACAAACGTAGCGTTGCCAAAACGGGTTCTATTTTTAAATAAAAAATATCAATGTGTGTTGTATAGTATGCTTGTTTCCATATTTTAAGAAAATTGCGCCAATTTTACACGTCTCAAAATTATGTCAATATTATGATGTGCCGGTATGCCATTTTGTTTGAAGCAAAATGATGTTGGGGCACCTGCGCAAGTTATTAAAAATAAATGATGACATGATTCTCGGGTGTCCCTCAAATCCTCCAATACATAGAGCATAAAATTATTATCTCCCATTGCCATATAATGTTGGCAATTTCAAAAATCTGATTATGTTTTGCAGATAAATCATTATCGATAACATTATGTATAATGTCAGCGTTAGGTTCTGGTAATTTTAAAAATATTTTGTAGATTTACATTAATTGGAACTCTATATTTGTAAATTTTCTTCTGTGTAAACGTGAACATTGATATCAAAGTCGAGTTTAAGGTAAAGAAAAATGTGGGTGGGGTTCTATAGTAATAAACTTGTTGCTTTTTGTTTGTGTAGTTTCAGCTATAATTTTCTTTGGCAGTCATATCACGATTTAAATAAAGTATTGAAAACAACAATTCAGATAAATTATGTGTTATTTTTTTAATATTTGAAATATAGTTGACTAGATGCAATTTTCTAGATATTTGAAGGATATGATAGACTGCATTTATTTATCATATTGCCATGTTCTCTTGGATGGATTGAATAGCTTTGGAGGCTTGACAATGCCATTATTGTATGTTATGACAGTTAGCAATCATTTTAAAAGAAGAGAAAGATACTTAAAATAATGTTTTAAACTAACTCGTGCTCCCACACAGCCACAGAGTCGACAGAACAGAAATGATAGTCAATAAATAAAAATACTTAAATACAACATAATAAGTTGGTCATACAGATAGAGACGTAGTCATTTCTCCCTGAAATTCTCTCACTTCTCCCAATCTTATTCAAACTCTAATACTTGTGATTTACACATATGTGCATAATGTTAAGGGGAACTAACCCTTCATAAAAATTAATACATTTAATTATATGTACAAGATGTATGTGTATGTGAGATATTACATAATTAATATAATACATCAAATTTAAATGTATTGGTAATAAAAATCTGGGCAAGTGAACCTTTGATCAGGGAAAGTTATTTTTCAGTCAGGGAAAGTAGATTTTTTCAACTAACTTGCCCTGGGCTAGTCACCAATTTTTTTACTTGGAGGACTGTGGAGACATTGTAATACAAAGAAAATTAATCCTTATTTATGTCACAAACACACAGAATAATTATTTGCGGGTTGGTAGTGCAGCTGATGGCCAATCCCACTAAAAGTTGCAGATTCGATACCCAGCTCCACCTGATGGCCTCTAAAAAACATCCAGTTCTACCAGGAAGTGGACCCAAGGGTGGTTTATATAAGTGCTGAGCTTACTTTGCAATCAAACTAAAATAAATTAGTATAATGAGTCTTTTAAAGATTGCTTTTAAAACATCAGACCACACAATACACATCACATCTCTGTATGAGGGTAGATTAGCACATGGAGGGGCTGTATGATGAAATTTCTGTACCCTGTCAATGACTTTTAATCCATGTCTGGTATTAAAAGAAAATCGACATACCATTACAATTCTGTACTTTACTTCAACTCAGTTTCATCAGGACAACATTTCTTTAAACAAGCCATACAGCAGGTCTCTTCTTGTCCTTTCTATATATGCAGTTCAAGCCGACAGAAATATGTCTGCACACCAAAGCCTAAAATAGAAATAAAAACTCATTGTGAAGACAATAACAATGGCAATCACATCATGGAAATGATTAATGCATTTTATTACTGTACTAAGGATTTCCCCACAATTTGCAATGCGCGGTAACGAATTGAGAAAGTTGATTTACATTGATTGTGAAACAAACAACCTTCATCTTGTCAACTTTGAATAGGATAACTAGACATGACATGACTCAAACTTGTCATCCAGTCCAGAAAAAAATCTTTATAAATACTTTTATATTAATCCTATTTTAACAAGAGGTCCAAGCGGACCTGAATCACTCTACTCGCAACAAAAGGACAAATAAACATTTCAGAGGCAATGTTTTCTTAAGTTCCTCTTCAACAAATAGTTTAGGAGAACACCATGCAATGCTACATGCAAATATCTAAATGCTAAACTTTGAACTTTCGAAGAAAAGTAAAGTTTCGCTTAAAATCTGTTTATAATCCCTATCTGTGGTTGAATCACGCTCGTTCAAGAAATTGGCTATGATTTTGTGATTACATAACTGCTGTGCAAGTTTGGTTAAGATTCAATGAAAAATGAAGGTGCTATCGTGTCTACAAGAAAAAGGTTATCGGAAGAACGATGAACAGACAGACGACAGACAATTTACCATGACATAAGCACTATTCATGGTGATCAGTTTTACCAAATAAATACAACTTTGGCGACAGATTTTGGGAAGAAAATAAATTTCATTCCGTTTAAACTGATAAGACCCCGCAGTGGGTCAGTTATCACCCTAAGGATTGAATAAAACCTAGAAGAATATCATTACGTCAAACTGTGTTGTAGTTCCAATGAAGAGGATATTTGAAATTTCAAAATGAAAAACATACTTAAACAAAATAAGTTTCAAGTATCGATGCTTTATACCAAATTTGGTGAAAACCTGTCAAGTTGTTCCAGAGAAGAATTTGTTTAACTCTTTACTTCATATGCATTTTAACTGGACTCTTCCAAACTCAAAAGCCACACATAGTCTATTTCCATGAATAGATACATTTTCCCTTTTTATTCTTATACAGCAGAAAACAGTGCAGAACCTGTTCTGATTGCTCGTTACTGGTTCTACAGTTTTCAAATGCCTTCTATTTTAGAGGTGGTCAAAGGTGTCCATATGAAGTAAAGGGTTAAAGAAATGTTTGATATGTTATGCTGTACCTATTGTCTGTTGTAATGTGGTGCCTGTACCTATTGTCTGTCGTGTGGTACCTGTACATTTTGTCTGCCATGTGGTACCTTTGCTCTTTGTATGTTATAAGTGCCTGTACCCAAACAAGAATATTCTCCCTCCAGTAGTTACATCACTGCCAAATCATGTCTCTGTGTATAAATCCTGCTCAAGACCAAGACATGCAACAAAATAAAATAGAAATAAGTAGTTCTTTACTACATACTCAATGATAATGTGGATAGTATGAACTTTTCTACCACTCTCTAAAATGTTGTAAATGTTTACAAACGACAAATAAGAGGTATCACCATATGTGACTCAAACTTTCAAAAAGCCGCTTTTACAGCAATGTACCAAATTTGTTCATAAAAATGTAGGATTAACAACCTACAATTTTAAAGAGAAGAGCAATAACTCTGCATGGAGTTAAGCGAGCAGCACAGTGAGACATGGAGTGGTATCCATCAATCATTCTTAAAAATATTCTTACAACTTGAATTCAAGAATGAATATAGAAACAAACACTTTGACTCCATTTTTTGAGGCAAAAATTTGCAAGCATGCAGGAACACCTAATATATATCAGATGACATACATGTAAAGCATCATGGTATTTAAATTATTTAATTTTTAGATATTCAAACCAGGGCTTGAATATCTTTATATAACCGAGGCTGATATTCGACCACTTCCCAATTGAAAAATGCGTTATTTTTTCCCAACTGAGGCAGAGAAGCTTCCCAAAAAGCCAGTTAAGATTTCCCAAAATCTCAATGTTATGTTTACATTTCAACATTTCCGCCGGAAGCGC
Source organism: Panopea generosa (assembly GCA_029582155.1). Taxonomy (NCBI): domain Eukaryota; kingdom Metazoa; phylum Mollusca; class Bivalvia; order Adapedonta; family Hiatellidae; genus Panopea; species Panopea generosa. The sequence goes on from CM055897.1 coordinate 17,718,726, forward strand.
TGGTCTGGTATAGTGTTATTAGCCTAAAAGCGTGTAACCAGTGTAATCCTAATATAGCGTGGTTTGGGATTTAGTTTATGATATTTACAAGGGAAGCAGTCTAGATCATGGGCGACGCCTCTCTATAACACTCGACTCATAACGAATGATAACTCTGCGAAGGAGATTGCAGCGATGCTTGCTTTTCTAAAAGACAAACTATCAGAAAAGCAAGTGTCGCCGATGATCTAGACTACAAGGGAGATAAATTATTCTGTTTATTTTTATGATGTTTACCTCCGGTTGATTTTCTCTGATTAAAAATGTCACACTATGGGAAATATTGTAGTAAGTCCATTAAACGTCAGTCTATTTCAAAGGAAAGTAAAAAAACCTTTGATTGTGGTGTAAACAAACGTAAACTTGAGGTTGAAAATATTGTCAATCAATCAACAGCTATTGAGGAGGCCACTGGCACTGACAATGACACTGTCCCAAGCTGCAGTAATATATCCAACACTGAAGAACAGTCTGTTAAATTGAACTCTCCCCCTGTTGTAAAAGATTCTACCATTCAATGTAGCTCCTTCAGTATGAAAACAGGTATGCATGGCTATACTTCAGCCCAAAAACAAAATACATTTTCCCAAAATGGGCAACTATCGCGGGTGAATTTCCCAATTTGAAAGGCCAAGGCCTCTGCCCAATTTTCTGATGAAAAGCCCTGCAAACTGTTTATTTAAGCATGGCTGTAGTGTAGTGGATAGATTGTTGGCCGCCCACAACCGAAGAAGCAGGTTTAATCCCCAGTTCAATGCAATGCCTCTTAAAAAAACAACACTCAGTAATGGCCCTTCCCAGTAAGGGGAGTTGAAAGCGGTTATTACAAGTTTTGAGCTTTCTTCACAATGACACTCAGACATAGTAAGCCTGGCAAAGATCTGTTAATATGACAAACAAAACTGCAGACATTGTGAAGGCATTAAATGTGTCAAGTCTCAAAAGATACTACTCACCAAAGATACCTGTGAATGGAATAGAAGTTCATGTAAACTGTTCATGTAAACTAAGTACAAGACATAACCAGTTGTCACCATTCCTTGAAATACCAATTTGGCCAGTGCTCTGAAAAGAGTAGAAGTCCAGAAGGGATTATAATAAAGCATACATAAAATCCACAAACAAAAACTAGTCACATATAATATACTTAATTCTATAACATAATATGAATGTGTTTATGAAGTTTAGTCACCCATTAGTAGTTTGTTCTGAAAGAGATAAGAAACTGAATTTTAACCGGTGGACGACAACGATGCCAGGGTCAATAGCTCTTCATTTTTTGCCCCAAAAAGACCAGCTTATAAAATGCATTGGATATCAGACAGAATCCACTTATTACTTGCATATATATTAAAGCAGGTGCAGACGTGGACACATGACACATTGGATATTGATACTGTTTAAGTCAATGATTTTATTCTTTTATATAAAAACCAGTATCATACCTGTTTTATGGGGGAAATCTGCATTTTTGCCTACTACACATAAAGTTGTTGGTACTGCTTAACTACTCGCTCCATATTTTATTTTCCATACGGTTTCTCTTGTTTGCGGCATAACAACAAAATGAACAGTATCTTGCTTACTGCACATAAAGTTGTAAGTTATACTCACTCCTTTTTTTATTTTTTCATACTGTTTCTGTTGTTGCTGCATAACAACAAAATCCGCGTCTTGCTTTCAGACTTAACTCCCATCTTTGTCCAAGATCTGTAAGTAATATGAAAAATTTAAAATCAGCATGTAATTTTGTGAAATAGAGTCCAATTTCTCTTCTTCTTTTGTTTACATGTCTCAGTTTGTACATGATTAAAAGGTTAATATTATACAATATTCATGTTCATTAAATATGACCAACTGGCGTTATACACAATTTGGCCTATTTTAAAATTTTGAAACTGATAACGAGTCATTTTTGGCCATCAACTTTCACATCTTCGCTAATTTTTGCTCCCTGAAATAAATCATTTCAAAAATTATAAAAACCTAGACCAAGGCCACTTTGGTACTCAAATTTTAAACTTTGTAATTTTTATGTGTTGTTTATCTTGCCATTATTTTTTTTTTATTCACAAAAACTAAAAACAGACAAAATAATCCTAAAGTGCATGTGCTTTGAACCCTCATATCAGTCTAATGTACAGTAGTTATTTGTACCTGTTTGTCTATGTTTTGTTGCAATCGGTGCAATCTTCACATATGGATGAAAGAAAAACATATTATCATGATCCATGGTAAATTCGAAATTTGCGCCAAGATGAATAAAATGGCTGACCGGAACCCGGAAATTATATTCGGAATATTTCGGGTCTGCCTAATTACCCTGGGACATAGTAACGGAATGAAGTTTGGCAGGGTACCATACAACCCGGGACACCGCGGGGCTCCCCTTTTAAATATATATAGATATAATATAAATATAGTTTAGATTGGTTAAGATATATTAATGCATATATTCTCTATATAATTTATTAAATTTATCATATTAAATTATTTTGCATAGCTAAAATCACTGATCTTGGATATTTACAAATACACCGGGACACCATAATCTTAAGCTGAGGCCCTCCCGGGGGTTTTGAAGATCTGGAGAACATGGCCATTTATTTTCAGAGATCTGGGGAACATTGGCAATTACTTTCAGAGATTCAGGGATCAAAGGCCTAATTTTCGAGATCTAGGGATATTGTCCTTAATGAAAAAAAGTTACTTATTTGATAAATTTTATCAGAGACATATAAACAGAGATAGGCAACTGGAGTCTAAATTTAAGGTGGCACATTTTGGCTTTTTCTAGTTTAGTTTGAACTTATTTATTTTACTTCGATTTTGAAACAAGTTCTTACGACTTAGACAAATCACGCTCGAAGTCTTCCTGCGTATAACCAGTACTAAACACATGTGGAAAAAGTGTCTTGCCCAAGGACACCACACATAGTCGTAGCGAAGGATTGAAATACCCAGGACCCTCCGAGCACGGGTTCGGTTCTTTGCCACTAGATCACGTGGCGTTTACTAAATCATGGAAACACGTATCCTCCAGAATCAAACAACATAATTTTGTGAATATGGTATCAAAAGAAATGGCTTGATTTGGGAGATTATTTTTTTTTTTTTAAATTTGAAGAAATGAAGAATTTTACGCTTAAAGTTTTTGTGTGATCGTTTTCTCTTCTTTAGCCCATTTTTGAAGTAAGAAATAAAGAAAACCACTTCAATGAATATTAATATGAAACTTTCGCCACCGATGGAAAACTTATTGCTTCATCTTTCTACCTAATATTTCTATTTTTATTGTGTTTTGTTTAAAAGTACATGGCATTTGTTAAACCAAGACTACCGTTTTTTATTTAAAAATCTTTCTTTTTTTTCCGTGAAATTTCAACATACTTCGATTTCGATCCGTAATAATTTAAATTCAGAAGAAAAAATATTAAATAATTGATAATTGGAATTGGTCATCATTTTTATCAGCTTTACGTTGGCACCAAAATTGTTAAATTTAGACCAAGATTCGAAGAGTTATTATAGAAATACTTAAAATGCCGTGGACATTATATTGCTATTAGCCTTCCAGTTTCTGTAATAAAGTCACTGATTTTATGTATAAGTTTTATACTTGATCATAATTTACTTTTAAATGAGATGTCGACTGCTTGAAACAGCTTTTGACAGCTTTGGACGTTTCTTACGTGTTAGTCTTGGCCCCTGCACAACTTCATCCCCCGAAATAAATTTTGGATGGTAATTCCGACCAAAGATATATTTACAGAACTGATGAGTAAAGGCAGAATAGTGCAATGGTTAATATCGTCTATAACGGATCGTAAGGACTGGTTTTAAATTCCACCCGGCATCTACTATTTTTATTAGATCGTATTTACACAATAAAGTCAATTTTTATGTGTATTTATAATTATTTATGTGTATTTATTGCCTTTTGTAAATTAACCGTTCAGTTCATCATTTTTTTTGTCTTTTCTGTCCTTTCATCAATATCTTCTATGGCTGTACTTGCCAAAGGCCAGCAGGGCTTATGTCATGGTAAATTGTCCGTCGTCCATCCGTTAACCTTTTTCTTGTAGAAGCTATAGCACCCCCACATTTTTCAAAGAATCTTATCCAAACTCGCACAGCATTTGTATAACCACAAACTCTTGAAGTTCTTGAACCAGCGTGATTGAACCACAAATGCTCCCCGCCACAGGGCTTACAAGCACATTTTTAAGGAAACTTAAAAAACACATTTTCTCTGAAAGTTCAAGCCAAAAGAAGACAGTACATTGATTTTGCTTATTATGATGATGTGTAAATAATATAGTAGACGTTTTACTTAAGGAAACACTATTTGATACTTTCAGAGAACTATGTTTAAAACTTTTGGAGATCTAGGGAAGAGTGGAAATACTTTTAGAGATCTGGGGAACATGGACAAAATACTGTTGGGGAACTTTGGCAAATACTTTTGGAGATCTGGGGAACAATAGGCATTACTCTAAGAGATCCAGAGAACAGGGACCCCACTGGGAGGGCCTCATAGCTGTACCTTTGCCAACGATAGAAATTTTAGAAATCTATTGATCGATGTAATTGTATAAATTTTAAAATGATAAAAGCAAAAAAAAAGTATTTATGTTAAGTTAAATATTTGAGTTATGGCGAATATAAAACTACATCCGTGCCACACCACGGGGTAGCGCTCTTGTCATGGCCCTTTTTTCTTCAGTTGTTCTTAACATTTATTTTTAACACTTACATCGCAAACACATTAAAAATGATTACATACATGGAGCACATACATAGTAGACATGCAAGAGACAAGAAGGCACGTCGGGCCGCGTTGGCAGGACTTGCGTCCTATCCCGATGACACTTCTGTGTCTGTGATATTTGGCAACTTTAATTACGTTGGTTTGCCCTTTTATTTCTTGTTCGCTTACGCTGGCATGGTATTTTTACTATTCCCTTAGTTTTGTTGATGACATAGAACTGCCCATCACTTGACGTTAGGTATCCTGATTTCATTTCCCGTATGCTGTCTTTAAGAAAATTGTCGAACAGGACGCGTTTCTCCTCATCTGACTTGCACCTACAGATTGAGTCATGTACATGATATATTTTTTCTGCCATGACCGCGAAAGGAAGCCCTGTAATCCAGAATGTGCAAATCCACAACACTGTGCGGTTTGCAGATTAGTTCTTTACTCCTTTGCGGTTTCCAGTTAGTTGTGATTTTCCTGATCTCAGCGCTGTTGTTGGTCCAGTTTCTGTTTAATTGTTATTTCTTGTTGGTTTGAATACATATTTTTCAAGTTGCAGTTTCATATTAACGGAGAAGTACTTTTTAAGATTTGGATGACGGTCTTGCAGCTGAGACTGAAGTTCACTAGTTTTGTTTTCAAAGTCAATAGTTGTGTTCGAGTCTATAATCCCACCTGGTCCAAAGATATTGTTCATTACTTCTGTTATGTCGTTTTTATCCATGCCTACTTTGTTTTGTATGTAAAAAAAATAATGTTGTCTTTCAGGTGTTTTGTGCACAACAGACAAGTGGCGTTAGAAAACACATGGTTTATGGTCTACGTTGGTGCCTTTTAATCATCCGTGCCTAGCTCGATTTCGCTGTCCACGGTGGTTGTGACATGTTCTACAAAGGACGTGTACGTTGTGTTAGTCGCATCCTTATAATAAATTAAGAGGTTACCGGAAGAAGTCCGTGATGGTAGCTGTACGGTCCGTCACCTATTTCTGTCGCAAAACACTAACTACACGTGTAAGAAACTCGAGAGTTTTCAAGATTTCCAAAATCTTCTGAATACAAATTCTCGCAATCTGCGTGAAACCGTTGTTTGCATGATTTATAGAAAATGTAGTCAGACAGAGAATATTTTCTGTATAAACCACATGACTAAAAAGTAGTCCTACTAGAAAACTTGATTTTGCGTTGGCAAGTATTTTGAAACAAAAACTCTCAATCAGTGAATCACTAACACAAATTTTTGAAAGATGGTGTTTGCTTTCATATGTGGAACATATATATTGTTGCAGCTGTGAATGTTTTTCACAACAACATGTTTACGCTACTCAAATCTTGCAAATGAACTTTAATTTTATTGTTTGCTACATATGTTCAGTTTCATTAAATTTCTAAGCATTCAGACTAGTTGGATCAGACAAGGAGAACATTTATCTCCTTTGTTTTTTTTCATTTTATTTAAATGATCTTCATGAATCCTCCCAAAACATAAATTTGGTTCATGGCATAAATTGCAATAAACATGAATTTGATAATTCTGTGATGGGCTTTGTCAAACTGTTCATACTACTTTATGCTGATGACACCGTCATAGTGTCAGAGTATGCAGATGACCTTCAGAATGCTTTAAATACATACGAAACATATTGTGATACCTGGAAATTGACCCTCAATACTATGAAAATAGTTATATTTAGTGGTGGTAGGCAAAGAAATTATAACTTTACACATAAAAACAAAAATATTGAAATTGTCAAACATTGCATGTACCTTGCTATCTTGTTCAGCAGAAGTTGTTATTTTCTAACAGCCAAGAAACATATATCCGATCAAGCAAAAAAGCAAGGTATTGTTTAATAAAAAGGTCTAAATCTTTGTATTTACCCCTCGACTTACAAATAGAATTGTTTACCAAAACTGTCAAACCAATTTTATTGTACGGATATGAAATTAGGGTTAAGGAAATATCGGCATTCTTGAAATGGTTCAATTGAAATTTTTTTAAATACAATTTAAATCTGAAATCCAGTACACCAAACTGTATGGTATATGGAGAAACCGGTGTGAAACCAATCTCTGTTGACATAGAAACAAGAATGATCTCGTAATGGTCAAAACTAGTTATCCCACAACAGCAAAAACTTACAAGAACGTTATATGGTATATATCTTAGCCATTTTAACTATACCAATCACATTCCTAGCACCCGTTTTATTTGGATAAAAAATGTGAAATATATACTTATTAAATGCGGTATGAATAACGTTTGGGAATATCAGGATTTTCCTAACCATAAGTGGCTTAATGCTACAATCAAACAGAAGCTGTCAGATCTATTTTATGAATGACTGGTATGCAGATGTACAAAATTCAAGCAAATGTAAAATCTATAGACTATTTAAACATCAATTCAAATTTGAAAAATAGTTGATTACAACACCCACAAAAATGTTAAAACATGTTATAAAGTTTAGAACACGTAATCACAGATTGCCTGTTAAATCTGGCTGTTGGAACGGTATCAAACTATATATGCGTAAATGTCCATTGTGCGATTCTAGTGTTGGTGATGAATATCATTATTTATTTGAATGTCAATACTTTCGCTTTAGTAGAAAACGTCTTCTAAGAGAAAAATACTACATTCGACACAATATCAATAATTTTGATAAAATAATGAACATAAAACAACAAACATTATAAATTACAGAAAATTGTGTCAATTAATTAAAGAAATCCTGTACAATTCAACTGATATTGGAGTTATTATTGTTGTTTTTTTTTTCTGTTAAGAAATTAATAAGAACATACTCGACAACTGGCATATAACGACGTCGTTGAATTCTATTATTATGCCAGATACAAGTACATAATATAACCCGTGACCTTTGGAGTAAGCGGTTAACACTCTATCAACTGCGCTAACACTCTTCTTAAAACGTAGTGTGCTCTTTAAAAGACTCGCGCCAACCTTAAATTCCATTTTACTTGAATTTCCGCATCAATCGAATAATTGCATTATGAAGGTATTACTATATGAAGATAGTATTTTTTTTTATATAACTAGTTTATTTGTGAATAACCAAGACATAAATGTACACCATGCTGCCTTATAACTCCCGTCACTTTACCAACTCTCGTGTGCTTTATATTAACAATAATTCAAATGAGTTGAATAAAATCATAAAATAATAGATGAGAAAATGAGAACTACCTATTTTCCCATAGTATACCTATTTAAAATTCAAAATCCTCATACAGGGCTACAATTGACTCTAGGTCCCTCACTTGAATAAACTTGTTACCAGTACTTACAGGAATGACTATGGCCAAATATGAAAAAAAAAAACATTGAGCTGAACAGTGAAATAGAAGATGTTTACAAATTCAATTTTTAATGTTAATGTCCCTTTTAGATCCAAATCTCAATGTTATGATTAAATAACTATGCTTCAGATCTCCGTTTTCTGATAGCATTCCTATGTATCTTGTTCAACCCCTCCCCCCCCCTCCCCCCCCCCCCCCCCCCCCCCCCTTACAGGCTCCAAGTGAATATAGGTCCATCATTTGACCAAATTTTAATCCCTACCATAGGGATAATTTAGCCAAATATGAACAGTTAAGGAGAAGAAGATTGGTAAATATTCAGCATTATAACCCTTTTTGTGACCTTCTTTTCCCTTTTGGATATTCAAGCCCCTTTTAAGGATTAACCTCAACTGTTACGACTAAACACTGTTTCAGTTCTTTAGTTGAATAAAGTTATTGCATATAAATGAAAAAATGAGAAATAACTATTTTCTTCATAGAATTCCTATGTATAATACCATATGTACGAGCAGTTCCCACCGGAAATTGCAATTAAAAGAAGGAAATTAGTCTCAAAAATGAAAAAAGCAAAACGGAACGGGAAGACGTCATGGATTAGCTATAGGCCGTGAGCTAAACAAAAAATTGGTACCATTTTTCTGGCAAATTCCCCCTATGATTTTTTGAAAGATATATATCTCTACACCAAAAAAATTCTGGGGGGCCATATCTTGGGCACAGCTTAATGTCTGAAAATGAGCAATTCCAAAATGGCTTCCAAAATGGCCGCCAATTTTTTAAAAAATGTAATTTTCTATAATATACACCCGATTTTCAAATTTTAACTGCATAAATGTATGTATTTTAAGTTTCTTATCACATTAATGTATGATAATTGTAATGTTCTTCATTAAAACACACTCTGTTGAAAAATAAATGGAGTTTTGTTATAAAAAACTAAAAACATCAACACCAAGAACACATTTTTGCATTAAAATTGTATAAGTTTTATGTTTTTAATATATTAGATGGTATATGTCATAATATTTTAATCAGATATGATATAAGGTTAAAGATGAACTATAGATTTTATTAAAATTAGGTGTTGAACTCTTTTTTTATGTGAATTACAGCAAAATCAAAGTGGGTGGGGTAAATCGCACAATATTTACACAATTTGACAATTAGTCATAATTTATATACATATATTGGTTAATCATGTTTAATATTTATTTCTAACGAAATTAATTCATGAACACTAAAAATTGATGAAAATAAAAACTTTAAATATGTATACATTTGTTTTAAACAAGAAGCCCATGTAAGTTTATCACCTGAGTAAAGGATTGACCCCTGTAGAGGCCCTAAATTTTACAAAAGGGGTCCAGATTGATCAAATTTTATACAGGGCTACCAGACAATACTAGATGTAAAATATTCAAACTCCATGCATTGTGCTTATAAACACTTTGTAAAAGTTAACCTCTATGGAAGCCCTTAATTTCACCCCAGCAACCCGGTTTGAACAATCCTGATAAAGGACTATCAACCAATTGACAAACAACATATCACTTGAAGAAGATTTAAAAAAAGCTATATTTACCTATAGCATTCTCATACTTACTATAGAAGTGTTTTTAATACAAGGCCTCGGTAGACCTCAGTCCATTTATTAGAATAAAAAAACTCTATCATAGGGATAATCTATAGGAAATATGAAAACATTTGACCTGCGTTCTTGAGTTGAAGCTTTTTGAAAATTCACATTTTCATTTTTTCTAATCGAAGTGGAAGTCTAGTGATAGAGCTTCTGCCTCGCATGTGGTAGGTCATGGGATCGATCCCCGGTCGGGTCACACCAAAGATTTAAAATGGTACTAGAATCTTCCTCACTTGGTGCTCATCACTTAGAGAATAAGTCTGGTCGACCTGTGACTGAGTGGGTATCATACCATATGTCTGTGTCATGATATTTCAGTGTGACAACGCTTAGAATATTGTCTGATTCAAGTAGACACCATCTCGATATGACTGAAACAATTTTGAAAGGAACACTTAACACCATACAACATTAATCCCTTCTCTTCTACCCCTGCTGGTCCCTTATTGATATTTTATTCCTCTTTAAAGGACCCAGTCTCAATTATTATCACTTAAAAATGCTCAAGATCTGAAGATGATACTTTTGAAAATCCACAATTCCATCCCTTTTTAGATCCCTGCTGAAACATTATGGAGATAATAAGATCACTGTTAAAGGACCCAGTTCCAACTGTTATTACTAAACAATAGAGTTCTCAAGATAAATAAGATATAATTCCAAAGAATAGATCAGAAAAACATTCAGCTCCATGAGTATCTAACTAACATGTCAAAATATAAACACTTTCGTTGGTTATATGCCAATCCCTGGTCTGTATTTAATTAATTATGCTATTTAAAGAAATACACTTTTATAGCAGGGTGAAGATATATGCACTCAATCCCTTAACTGTGTATATTCTAATAAAACCAAACGTCCATAGCAGGATAAGGGTTAAAGGACACAGTCGTCCCAATTGTTATGCTTAACAATGATCCAGCTCTTAAGATGATCAAAATAATTTCCTTTTCTGGGGCCCCAATGAGCCCTAACCCTTTCATTTGAAAAAACTTGAAACCCCAATTCATAGGGATATCTATACTGAATAAAAACGAATTTGGCTGGTCGGTTATTGGAACTTTATTAAATTAAGATTTCTCGTGACCAGAGCCTATGATCATGGCATAAGTAAACCTGAGAGATACTTATTGCAAAAACCAAAGCCAGGGGTTGCACTTTCCAAGAAGAATATTGTTGAAATTTTGAATAAGAAAACAACTGATAAGCCTGTGGGATGGGTCCAGTCTTGGCACCAGGGTCTTCATTTGAACAAACTTCACGTAAGAATGCTTCACTTAAAATTTGGTGAAAACCTATCGAGCAGTATATGAGTGACTTATAGAAATTGTTGACAGACATTCGAGCTAATAGGTATTTAAGTGATCTTTAGCCATATAAAAGCATTTTTTAAGTGATTAGAAACAGTTGCAAATTTTTTCATCTATTTTTCAACTGTCAAAAAAAATTATCCTACCTAAACCATAGGCATTTAAATACCCATTTGGACATGCGGACAGACAGACAAATGTATGGGCGAAAAGCGATCCGACTAGCTAATTTAAGACTTATCAATGTTGATCTTGAAGCACAGATCATTAGACCAAGAAATATACTTGAGAATAAATGGTTGTGCTCTTTTATCAACAGTTACAGCAATATCAACTGCCATTGTAATGATCTTTTAAGTGATAAGGAAAGGGAAGAGAATGCTTTATATATGCTTTAACATATCAATATTACAATCTTTTGAAAGAAAATCCATATGATTAGATTTACGACATATTGCGAAGGAAACACCTCAATATATTCGGTAGCATTCAGAAAACAAATTAAGATATTTTGTAAAGAATGCATTCTCGAGGTTGATAACCAGTTACTTAAATACATGGTTTGGTAGCATCTAGCTGACATTTGGTTGTGAAGGCAGTACTTCAAAATCCACCAGGACCATTAACCTTGGCATTGGTTAATTGTCATGGTATCCTCAAGAAAACAAATAAATCTGCACTTGCAAGGAACATGTCCAACATAGACCAGTATGTGGTAGTGATGCTATGATGATTGTCAACAAAGTAAGTGTTAAGAACCTAACGTTTGGAGATCTGTACAAAACACATTTGATACTGCAATGCAAGAATAGCTTTAGAATTAGTGTGATATTTGATGTAAACTATAATGCAGAGATGAAGAATAGAAGCTCGGGTAGTGGATTGTGGATCTGTAATATCAATAGAGGACAACCAATTCAGCAATAGAGATGCTTCTAAGGTTTTCCAGAAGGCAACAGGCATTTACCAATTTTCTTGATGATACTTGGAAGGTCCAGATCTACTACCTTGCCGTTCTAGGTGACAAAGAGATGTTTGCAACATCAGAAAACAAATGTTATAAACTAACGCATGATACTGTTTGTCATGTGAAGAGCCGGCATCTTCACACGAAAAACTGAAACTCGCACGCTTCTAAATGCTGCTATATGCCAGTCAACACTTTAACTCTATTGCCATTGAATCAGAGGATGTGTTTATACTATGTCTGGCACTTTACAGGGAGATCAAGCATATATTTATCAGACGTAGGACCAAGAATAGACAGCGATACAGAGATATATGGAAACCCTCGTAGTGATAATGGAAGTTTTTCAAGCATTTACCAAATGTGACCCAGTGTGGTCATGGAAAGGTGTATGCAATTAGATTTGTTATGAAGTCCAGTGTATTCTAATCAGCTATGTTAAAATTAGGTGGAGGATGGATTGTACTACTTTGCCAGCTGATTTCATCTCTCCAAGACTTCAAATGTAGGATATGCTTCAAAGGGTATTGATACTAAAGTGAATAGCTTGTGCAACAAGATGTTTCGGGTTTAATATCTTAGTGTTGAAACAGGAAAACTTCCACTCTGTGAAGGCACATTATATCTCCACTCATTGCGAGCAAATTATCAGACATCTAGCGTAGAAGCCTAATAAACTTTACTGTAATTCAAGTCCATAGGATCACGGATGGTTCATGGAAGATGGTTAGTTGGAAGCTAAATGGATGAAGTGATATTCAGCTACACAGGTTGTTATAGAATTCATGTCTCCTGCTGAGAAAGCTCTGATGGAGAGAATGGCAGTAATGATGACATGTACACTATCCAACTACTTCTTGTAGCAATGGAAATGTACAGAATGGATTAAATACGCATAGTGTTTTATTACAGTATAAGATTATGTTACTTTGGAGTTCAAAATTGCTTGAAACAGAATTTTTTTGTGTAAAATATTCCTAAAAAAATATTCCATATTTTGCAAGTGTACCTATATGTATCGTCATTCTTATCATGTTATATGGAAGTCATTAGCAGGCTTGTATGATTTAAATTACGGTTCATATCAATTTCAATTTGATAATTATATTTAAAAAAATGAATAAATACTACTTATAAATGTTACGTTTCACATTTGTGTAACGTATTTTATGTTATATAAAGTTATAAAAATTTGTTTGTATTGAACTTACATGTGTCCACAGAACATTTACAAAAAAACATCAGAACGAGAGGATACAATTTGGGTGTTAATATGAATTAAAGCCTGCAGGAATTTGATCTGATCCAATTTAAAGTTGATAATTAAATTTTAAAGAAGTGAATAAATACTACTTGTAAACGTTACGTTTCACATTTTTGTAACGTATTTTATGTTATGTAAAGTTATAAAAATGTGTTTATATTGTACTAACATGTGTCCACAGAACATTTTATAAAAGCATTAGGACGAGAAGAAACCATATAGGTGTTAATATGCATCAAAGCCTGCAGGAATTTGATCTGATATTTTAAGATGATTTTTTGAACGATTATATAACTGTTCTTATCAGATGAATGTAACGTAAATATTGTTTAGAAGAAATTACTACTTATAATAAATAACATATTTTAAACTTATCTGATACAGTTGTGTTTTATTTTGTATTTTTGTTTATGTTAAATTAATACTTTATAAACAAATCAAGGAAGGGATTTCAATAGAAATAACTGAAATCAATATTACTTCTAAAAAGTAACGTCAAATGTAATTGTAACGTAAAAATACAAAATAATTACAAAATAATTTCTTAATGTGGTATTTCATATCAGAAGAACACTTCTGCTCTTGTTTAAACACCATTGGATAACACATATAACAATTATTCACTGCACTAATGCAACTGTTTTGTATACCAAAAAAAAAAGAAATTATTTGTATTGATTTTTTTTGAAATTACAGTTACCATAGAAACTCACTAAAATCAGACACTAAGCTGTGCCTCAGAGGTGGCCCCCTGACTTTTTCAAATACCACAGACATGTATCTATTCAAAAAATAGTATAGCAATTTGCCAGTCTGATTGGTACCAATTTGTTAAATTTTGGGTCTTAGCTCACGGCCTACTATGACACGTTGTATGTTAATGGTAAACCGGTGAAGGACGATGGTGCGTAGGAATGCGCCGGGGATGGACTGAAAATACTTTCTTGGAATTGTAATCGATTGACAGAGGCTAAACGGGAAAATCCAGCGTTTGTACGGGTATTAACTGGATATGACATAATAATAGTATTGGACTAAAGAAATTAGTGAGATTGAGCTTGAAGGATATACTTGTTTCAATTTCTATAGAAAATTCCAACATAGACAAGCGAAGAGATGTAGTGGTGGAATGGCAGTGTATTGTAAAAGAAGCATAAAAAACGGTGTTCAAATTATAAGAAATCATTATCATAGTGATACCATTGTATGGTTAAAACTTGATAAGCATTTTTTCACACAGGCAGAGATGTTTATTTATGTGGAGTATATTTATGGGGCCAAGATTCACCAGCATACAACGTGGTACAAGTTGATCTTTTGCAGTTGCTGCAGAATGATGAGAACGAATTTGAAAGCATGGGGGCGACCTTAATTGTTGGGGATTGGAATGCAAGGGTAGGAAATAGTGACAAGAAAGACTTTATTGTGTGCGACAGGTCAATAACTGGTATCGATTATGATGATTATGTATCTGATATACCGCTATGTCGTCACTCTATGTAATCTATGTAAATCTAATCAAAACCGAATTGGACTTCATGTTAAAAAAGTACAAAGTGTTAATTACAAACAAACGTCGAGCTTACGAACTAAGGAAAATGAGAGGCATTGAAACAATGAGAAATGTAAAACCGACAGATTTTTGGAAACTTTTTTGTAGAAAAAATAAAGAGAATTATGGAAATGTTACTACGGAGACGTTTTATAAATAATTTTCTGAGTTATCGAATGATATTTCAACTGTTAAAGATGTAGATGCTGAAGTGTTTTGTAGTAATCATGACTTTAATAATTTGAATTGTAATTTTGATGAGTTTGATCAGGAAATAAGTATATCTGAGGTATTGTCCATGGTGAAAAAGAATAAAGCGTGTTCAGGAGACTCTCTACTAAACGAATATTTCCTAGAAACAGTGAATATTATTGCTCTGCACATGACACATTTATGTAATGGTATTTTGAACTCTGGCTTTCCCCCAGAAAGTTGGACTGAAGGGATAATCGTACCGGTATTTAAAAAAATGACAGGGAAGATGAAAATAATGATAGGGGGATAACGCTTGTCAGCTGTTTATCCAAGATTTTACAGATGTTCTTAACAAAAGAATATGGAAGTGGTGCGAGAAGAACAGTGTACTATCGGATGCACAATTTGGCTTTAGGGCGGGTCGCTCAACAGTTGATGCTATATTTGTTTTGCAAGCAGTTATTAAAAAAATTTTAAATGGAAATAAACGCTTATTTCGCGTGTTTGTAAATTTAAAAAAGGCTTATGATAGTGTGTATAGAAATACATTATGGATGAAATTGTACAGATCTGGACTAAATGGTAAACTGTTAAGGGTAATTAAGGACATATACGACAAAGTGAAATCGTGCGTACGATGCTGTAACTCATATTCGGACTTCTTCGAGTGTTCAGTTGGTTTAAGGCAAGGGGAGGTAATCTCACCAATTATTTTTTTCTCTTTTTATTGATGACCTAGAACTAGTTTTACAGGGTAACACAATGCCGGGACTAAATATCAACGACATAACGATAATCTTCTTGTTGTTTGCAGATGATATGGTTTTAATTGGTCAAACGCCCGCTGAATTACAAAATTATTTAGATATGCTAAAATAGTATTGTGATAAGTGGGGCCTAGAGGTCAATGAAGGTAAAACTAAGGTATTGGTGTTTAGGACTAAAGGACACCTGAGAGCTGAGGAAGAGTGGTTAAATAATGGGATAAATTTGGAGGTGGTAAATGACTTATTTGGGAACTGTATTTAATTATACCGGAGCCTTCATATTGCACCAGGAAACGATCGCAGGTAAAGGTTTAAAGGCGTTGAATGTGCTAATTGCAAATATGAAGAAATATAAATTTAAGCCTAAAACGTGGTGGGAGCTGTTTGATGCCTTTGTTGGTTCAATTCTTAATTATGGGGCAGAGGTATGGGGTTATACAAAGTCAAAAGAAATTGAACGAGTACATTTAAGGTTCTGTAAATATTTGTTAAAAGTTAACTCAACAACTAGTAATGCAGGCATGTATGGGGAACTTGGCAGATACCCCACGTATATATCAAGATATGTCAGAATAGTAAAGTATTGGAGTAAAGTTGTATCATCAAAAAATATATTGACTTCTACTCTGTATAAAAAGTCATTAAGAGATTGTGAGAATGGTTGTACAAATTGGACTAGTAATGTGAAGAAACCGTTAAATGATTTTGGTTTTAATTTTGTTTGGAATGAGATGCATAGCAACAATCTTAATAATTTTATTGTTTTATTCAAACAAAGAGTAATAGATTGTTTTATCCAGAAATGCCAAAATGATATTGCAAATAACAGAGTTTTGGATATGTACAAACACTACAAAAATGTGTTTAGATATGAGATGTACTTAGATATGTTGCCTTTTAAACTAAGATCCTTTCTGTCCAAATTGCGACTATCAGCTCATACACCCAGAATTGAAACTGGGAGATACGCTCAGAATAGAATTGCAAGAAATCAAAGATATTGTACAATTTGTAATTCAAGAGATATAGAAGATGAATTTCATCTTATTCTGATCTGTCCAATGTATCAGCATATTCGTAAATTATATGTTAGAAAATATTACTATAGGAGACCCAGTGTATTTAAATTTATTGAACTAATGAAAGTAGAATCGAAAAAAGTGGTGACAAATTTAGCTATTTACTTTAAAGAAGCATTTACAATAAGAAACAATGTAAATTATAACTAAAGTTTATCCTCAAAATGATATAAGTAATAATGTGTAACAACATTTAATTTATATGTGTAATGAAATAAGGTGCCAGTTTAAACATGTGCCTAAATGTGTATGTGTGTGTGTGTGCGTGTGTGCGTGCATGCGTGCATGAGTGAGTGCGTGCGTGCGTGCACCTGTGTGTGTGTGTGCCAATAATAAACAAAATTGATTGGCTGGTTCTCAGTGGGGGTCGGGATGGGTAGAGTTTTGTAAATTCTCAAATTAAACCCTTAGGGAGTCTCCTATCCTCTTTAGGTAGACTATGAGACCCATCAGTTAATGGAATCTGAAACTGCAAATGAGAATAATTTGTGTTAACTATGTGACTGTAAATAAATACAAGTAATCAATATTATCTTCTTACTTTTAAATCTATTTTAATTAAAAAAGATATGATTGTGTCAACTATAAGAGCAGAGACATATAAACTGAATTGCTATGACTTAACCTAGCTAGAGATTGATTGAATTGATTGAATATTTAGTGTCATTTTTATGCCTTCAAGGGCTAACAGATGATCAGTTAACCTAACCACTGTTTCGTGGGATCCTGAAAGGTTAACCAGTACTCGAGCACACCCCATCTTCTAGCTAGAGGGAAGTGATTACCAAGTACTTATTCTCAAAATAATGAACAAGTATGGCTTTACACTTTGAATTAACTTGAGTCATACCCCCTTATTACATTTAACTCAATTACTTTATCTTTGTTTTCAAATTCATTCATAAGGTTGGTTATCACAAGACCTTGTATGAAATTGGATTTTAGTTCAATGTGACTAACTCACAAGTTATGCTCCCCTTTCTAATGTAAAATTATGTTTTATTTAGTTTATGTTAATTTATTTTAGCTTGATTGCAATGAAAGCTCAATGCTTATATGAACCACTCTCGAGTCTGCTTATTGGGTAGAACCAGTACTGAGTGTTGTTTTATGAGAGACATCGATCAAGCTGGGGATTGATCCAACAACCTCTGGCGTGAGCAGCCAACACTCTATCCATTATACTACCGCCCCAGATTAATGTTTTATTTGGCGTCTGCTCAATAACTTTTTTATTGGAACATTGTTGTAATTGAACTAACAAAAGAACGACCATTGCTTCACCCTATGGCTACATGGAGTTGTTAATCCAAGTAAACACAATGTAATGTTTACTTAATTATCATCATCTTGTCTAAGGAAAATGGTGGCATAAAAACCAATATCGATCATTGATTGGATTAATGACTTGTTTGATTGACAGACCGCATCAAGTCACTTGCTTTTTAGACATTGTGCATTGAAGTTATCAAAGCTTATGAACACCATAATTTGAAATCTAAAAATCACTCACTCTGCATATTGAGAATCTGCCCAAAACATGCAGTCAAACTAATGTGAAATGATGATACCCCACCCTACATATCTCATATGTACTATGAAAGTGTCTAAAATGCATTTCATCCCATATTTGTGATATAGAACCTGTACCTTGTTGTGGACACTCTCTGCCAGATAAAAAAACACCTGTATCTGCATATGTAATGGCACATTTTAGTGGATATAATAGAAAACTATAATTGTCCCGTGTTCATTTTACATTTTATTTGGTCAAATGAAACAAACCAGGAAAAATAAAAGAAAATACTGTTTCACTTTAAGATGAGTGACACTGTGTAATCAGATATGCTACTTTCTAGGTACATGTTGCCTTTATTTATAAATATGTTAAAACCATGCTAGGCATTGTTTTCTACATAGAACAAAGAAAATCTAGTACTAAGAGATGGTGAACACAATATTAGGCATTGATTTCTATGAAAGAACAAGGAAGACCTTGTACTCAAAGAAAAGTAAAATCAGTTAAGACTTGTGGTCCATTTCACATACATTCTGGTTCATAAGATTACGAAATGCAAACTTTTTGAAATAACAACAAACATTGTGAAATTCATTAAGCACTTTCATTACATCATAGCAAAAACTTTTGAGAGCATCAAAAAAAATATGCTGGAGAAAATTCACACAAACTTTGTGTAAGCTGTTTAAAATATTTGTATAAAACTTTTAGGCTTATAAAGGTAACTTAAATGTTTAGGCTAATAAATGTTAATTAAACTTTTGGGCTAATAAAGGAAAATGAAACTTTTAGGCTAATAAAGGTAAATCAAACTGTAAGGCTAACAAAGGTACATTAAACTTTAAGGCTAATAAAGGTAAATCAAACTTTTAGGCAAACAAAGGTACATTAAACTTTTAGGCTAATAAAGGTAAACCAAACTTTTAGGCTAACAAAGGTACATAAAACTTTTAGGCTAACAAAGGTACATTAAACTTTTAGGCTAATAAAGGTAAATAAAACCTTTAGGCTAATAAAGGTAAATGAAATGGACTCCCAATACCTACATAAAACACTAATGTTGTGTTAGTTGTGTTACTTGTAGATGAATT
Organism: Panopea generosa; assembly: GCA_029582155.1. Lineage (NCBI taxonomy): Eukaryota > Metazoa > Mollusca > Bivalvia > Adapedonta > Hiatellidae > Panopea > Panopea generosa. Next base: position 17,738,233 of record CM055897.1, read on the forward strand.
ATTCTGTGTTTACAATGAGAACTAGTACTTCATTTTCTAAAATCTAACATAAAGTGTGCAGAATTCCTTCAAGGAAACTATAGATATTTCTAAATGATAAAATGATTTATTGAAACAAGTTAGATGCTTACAAAACAAACATTGATATGAACCAGAATGAGGCTTATAAAGTTTTTATGACCCACATCAGGTCAATTCTGATATATATTGACGTTTTTTTTTCATATTGACTCAGTTTGTGTCACTCAGGTGGTCACTTTTCTCAATGACAAGGTCAATACAATACACGTAATAATATGTTATATAAGACACTTTTGTTGAGTGCTTATAAGTTCTCATAAGTGTAAGTAAGAGAAAATAAATTATTTTTTGGTCAAAATTCTTAACTACTTAAACTGTGCAATGCTAAAATACATTGTATTATACTCTATAAGGTCATAGTAAATTAATTGCCAGATTATCATCCCCGCCCACCCCCTTATTTTCATGCCACCCTACCCTTTTTATCTTCATAAAAAAAAAAAAAAAAAAAAAAAATATTATTATTGTGAAAAAAACATAATTTTTTTAGAATGATAATAAAAAATAAAAAATGAAAAATAAAATCCTCCCGCCCTCACTGTTTTTAAGAAAAATTTGGATGATAATCTAGCAATTAATTTATAACGGCCTAAAAGTTAAAAAGATTATTTTTGGCGATTTGGAGATGCTGCTAATGGAAATATATACTCTTTGAATTAAGTTATGACCTATATATATTATTAAGAATAAAATGGCTGATTAACATCAGTGAATTATAGAAATCGTACTGAATCACTAAAATGTAAACAAAAATACTTCGCTTGTTACATAATTACCAACAATAAATCAATAAACTATATAAGAATCCATGTGTAACACTGAGTAATATGGACATGATCTGAAACTGCAGGCATGAGTAATTATGTACGGTATATCTTCATTAGTTTTATATACCGGAACAGTCAAACCTGTGCAAGAGGTCACCTCTATTAAGCAGCCATCTGTCTTATGCAGTCACATTTGCTTTTTACCATTTATATGCTTTCAGAGCAAATTTACCTATATTAAGCAACAACCTGTCTTAAAAGGTCACTTTTGCTCCTTCCCGTGACTGGCTGTTTAAGACAGGTTTGACTGTATAACAGCAGTTTAAATCAGAAGAAAGTATTTTCTTAAATATAACATGCAGTTGAGTATAACATGCAACAAGGTGTAGACACCAGTATTTGTGGAAAAATGCTTGTATAAAAAAATACAACGTGCAAGCTTTTTTTTTCCCAAATACTTCAGCATCACCCTCCAACATCTTTAGATATTAGTGAGAAAGTTATCAGTTACTTGTGGAGATGGGGTGTGTTCCAGTACTGGTTAACCTTTCAGGATCCCAGGAAATAGTGGATAGGTTAACTGAGTGTCCGTTAGCCCTTGATGACATAAAAATGATGCTAAGTATTCAATCAATCAATCATTGTATGGTTTCACATTCAAGGGTATTTAGTATTAAAGATTAAGTTGATGTGGGAACAGAAGTAGAATTGACTTTAACATTGCCATAATTATGTGTCTTTCAAAATGTTTAATTAGACATTTAAAGAAGCCTCACCTATCAGGCGCATAGCATGGCATACTCAGCTACTCTAATGAGTAACAATTGAAATCAAACATGCAGGTAATTAGTTTGCTTAATTAATGTGTTCTAACCCAATGAAGCATTAAAGTTTGAAAAGTCACCAGAAGTCACCATTTTTACTTCAATTTCTAAAAGTTTCCCTTGACCCCAGCCCACCGAAGGGAAAATCCCCCTCCCCGTTGAGTAACTTCCTAATTTGTCACGCTACGCCCCTGCCTATATCGCCGATAATTTTTTTGATCTTAGCAGTAAAACTGCATTCATATCAAACGTCATATACTGGTACTATGGATATTCTGTTCAATAACTTGATATATATTATAATTAATATATTATAATTAATATAAAACATTTTCTCTCTGTAGTGTACAATTCTTTAATTTTGTTGACCAAGTACTAAATTGTGGCCTGCAATAAGGTCACTCATTGGCCACTATCAGGTTAGGCTTAAGCATTGACAAATAAAGTGGAAAATGCTGATCTGTATATTGATGAATTTCTCATAATAAGATAACTTCAAGGACGGAATCAACCATTATCTTTGAATGGGACCTTCCATTTTGTGATTCATTAAACTCTCTATCATTTTCTGAACAGAAAGTTGTAGGTGAAGCATCTTTAACATTGCTGTATCACCTTTTAAAAATATTAAATAAGACTGTTAACTATATATATTTTTCAGTATTGTTACCATAAACATGTACATTCAAATCTGTGCAAGTGGTCACCTCTATTAAGCAGCCACTTGTCTTAAGCAGCCACATAAGCTAATTCCCATGGCTATGCTTTCAGAGCAAATTTACCTGTATTAAGAAACAACCTGCCTTAAAAGGCCATTTTGGCTAATTCACTTGACTGGCTGCTTAAGACAGGTTTGATTGTACATTGCAGCTGTTTTCATGTATTTCTGCAGTACAGCTATAATCTCATAGCCTAATCATGTGCACTGAATAAGGTTTTTGTTTCTTTCATTCCATGTTAACATGACTGCAGTTATACATAACCTTTAAAGATGTCCATATACTACACAACACTGTAGGGAACAGGTAGGATTAATTTGATAATATTTACATCCATTATTGCACATCATAAAAAATAGATAACAACTACACTTCACTAATCAACATATATTATAACAAAAACAAAATAACTGACATTGTATTTATAGACAAATGTGTATTGGACATCACATTAAATACAGACGAATCTGCACAAGAGACCACCCTGTTAAGAGAGACCACTTAGAGTAATAGACTTTTTTCCAAAGCAGGTAATTTATCATTTTAGTTGTGATCTGTTTGAGTCACTCAATTTCTATAAAACATATAATGCTTAGTTCCATGGTAACAAGTAATTATTTTGGATATTGCAACCTTTTTAACCCTCCTAAAACCACCTCTTCCAATTTAAATAAAATCATAATATTTTTAATGAAAGTCTTTAGCGATAGTTCAATTCAATTTGAAAGCCATTAGCAGAAAAAAGGGATGATAATGTGGCCCTAAAAAAATGTTTCAAGGGACTTCCATACTATTTTTCCACCCATCCCTCTCTCCTTTGCAATTTATCTTATGACAATGTTCTTCGTCCTCACTGTCCCTGTTTTTTATGCATTCTTTTTAAAAATCACACATTTATTTACAAAGTAAAACACTGCAAGTTACCTCCCTTTGGGCATACTCAAATACATATTCAATTTTGAAGAGCAAGTAATCAGTGATCTATAACAATAGACCAACTTTGTGTACAATCAGTGATCTATAATAGTGGACCAACTTTGTGTACAATCAGTGATCTATAACAGTGGACCAACTTTGAGTTCAATCAGTGATCTATAATAGTGGACCAACTTTGTGTACAATCAGTGATCTATAACAGTGGACCAACTTTGTGTTCAATCAATGATTTATAACAGTGGACCAACTTTGTGTACAATCAGTGATCTATAACAGTGGACCAACTTTGTGTTCTATCAATGATTTATAACAGTGGACCAACTTTGTGTACAATCAGTGATCTACTATGATCATTTTAAACTTATTTATTTTACTCAGATTGTGAAACAAGTTACTACAACTTATACGAATCACCCTGGAAGTAGAACCAGTACTAAGCATATGCAAGAAAAAGTGCCTTGCTCAAGGACAACACACATAGCTGTGGGGGAGGATCAAACCCACGATCCTCCAATCCTGAGTTCGACACTCTACCACTGGATAATAACCTTCACTTACCTGTATTAGAAGACCAACTTTGTGTACATGCTATAGTACAGTCATACCTGTCTTAAACAGCCAGTTGAGGGAATGAGAAAAGTTGCCTCTTAATACAGGTAAATTTGCTATGATAGCATAAAAATTGGAAATAGCAAATGTGGCTGCTTAAGACATGTGGCTGCTCAATAGAGGTGACTGCTTGCACAAGTTTGACTGTACAATACAATTTGTCGGGCTTCATTTTCAGTGTCTTGTCATGTTATCTCACTCACCAGATGAGGGTCTGCCAAATTACTGTGTCGAGATGTTGTTATAGAATTAAAATTCAAGCACTCATAAATTGCACCTACTTGTATGACATCATGCATTTCTCATCAGCCAGTATTAAAATAAAGTTAGATCATATGTTTAAAAAAATATTAAAATCTTCATGGTATATAAGAAAATAAATTAATCATAAGTGCAAGACTGTGATGATGAGATTCAACTCTCGGTAAAACTGTTTAAATAGGAAACTCAATACAGCTGCAGGTCGCAGATAAAAACAGAGAGTGGGATTTGATGACAGTTTTAACACTTTTCAGATTACATAATAATGCATATCCAGTTTAATTGGTGTAAGAAGACCTCAGAATGAACCCAAGTAGAAATACTGTCCCCCACGATCTTAGCAGAGAGAGGTAAGTGATCTTAGACACTCGGCCATGGAGGACCCTAAAAACAGAGAACCTCAGGTTGGAATATCCTAACTTTATACCCATGGAAGTATCTAATAATCTTGCATGAAATAAATTGATGTGTATCTGTCTCCGTGGTCTCTTATGTACAAAGTGAACTGACTTATTGCTATATGCAATGATACTAACAGCCGAACAATTATACATTAAATAATATAGCATACAGTCAAACCTGTGTAAGAGGTCACCTCTATTAAGCAGCCACACTTGTCTTAAGCAGCCACATTTTCTATTTCCAATTTATATGATTTCAGAGTAAATTAACCTGTTTTAAGCAATAACCTGTTTTAAAAGGTCAATTTTGCTCCTTCCCTTGACTGGCTGCTTAAGACAGGTTTGACTGTATAAAATTATACTCATAATGTGATATTACAGGTTGTGATTTTACAGGTTATCAACTTTTTTTTTTCTGCAAAAAACCTGTAAAACAACCAATTTTAATATTCGCTACAATGATTCCTGTAAACTACATGATGTGCCTAGAATATACATGCTTGTCGGATCTTTACACAAAAGGGTGATAAATTAATTATACATAATTAAGGATAATTAATGACTAATTACTTATCATTTCATTATTGTTATTGTTTGTTTAACTCTACTTTTACGTATTTGCGAGTCAATATTACCATGCTGTTAGTTTAAACTCACTTATTTCACTTAGATTATAAAACAAGTTATTACAACTTAGTCAAATCACACTCTGAGTCTTCCTGGGTAGAACCAATACTAAGCATACTAGTATATGCAGGAAAAATATCTTGCTTTGAAGGTCACCATACACTTCTGTGATGGAGGATCGAACAACCCTCCGACCAGCAGTCCGATGCTCTACAACTGGACCAGGCGCTCCATGCTTGCTGTTTATGGTTATGATACAGAAGCAACAAATGTAGACCCAGATCAACCTTTGACCTTCAGTCAGTACATTCATATAAACACCCACTTCTAGATTATTTTCATTGAATTGTCTAAAAATAAGCATGCAAAAGTTACTTGTAGAAATTGTTTTAATCTTTTCATCAATTATGAAACAAGTTCTTACAACTTAGACAAATCACACTCGAGGTCTTCCTGGGTAGAACCATGCAGTACTTAGCATATGCAGATGAAGAGTCTTGCTCAAGGACATAGTTGTAGCGGGAGATCGAACCCATAACCCTCCGATCATAGATTCGATGCTCTACCACTGGACCAAGCGCTCCATGTAAATTCTGCAAATCAATGGTCAAGTCTTCATTTTTCCAATATTCATACACATTTACTCAAACATAATGACCATGTACCTGACATTTAAAGTTACAGAATACTATAATCAAATTGACTTGTTCAGGTTTTGCATAAACACGGCTGGACAAGTTTTACAGAGCATTACTCACAATCTGTGTATTAAGAAATTATGACAATTAAGTTTCAAAAATATGTGTTTGGTGTTTGAACCCTTTAAATTATCCATTTATTATGCATTTTTTTGGTTGTAACACCCACGGATCAACTATGCATAGCGCTAATGTGTAAGTATGAAAATTAATTGGATGTATCTTTAAGATAAACAGATAGATACAATGTAATTGTTTTATACTGGAGTGGTGAGAGTAAAAAACAAAGTTCTTCTCTTTTAACGTGGTTTAACACCATTGTTAACACATTACATACTATATATGGCATCCAGATAGGAGATATCATAATGATTCAGTAGAAGCACAGTGACAGTCCTTCCATGGAACTTAACTTTTCAAACATAAAACAGTTTTTGGACTGAGCCGAGCTAAGGTCTATGACCTCAGCAGTGAGAGAATAATAATCTTGCATCAAATAAGACCTTGCATCAGCCAGGACTCTCGGCACATTTCAAATACTAATTCACCCCAGTATTTTAGGAACTAATTGATATCATGATCATATTTAAAAATGAGCACAACAAAGAATTTATGAGAAGATATGACAGTATTGCACTGATCCATCCTTTTTTTTTGTTTTACCACAGTAAATCAGCTTTAAAATCAGGTGCATTAGGAAAACATGCTGATCTATGAAAATTCCACATTACACCTGCTTACTTGACAAACTGATGTAACAGGAAATTTCCCCCTTGAAAAATATTCCTCCATTACACCTATCACAAACACCCAAGGGGCAGCTTTCAAGCATTTCAAATGAACAATACAGCTTCTGAAATACTTTAAAACACAATAATTTTTACATGATTGTTTTATGCTATATATAACCACCAATCAAATCCATCTAGTCAAGAGTTACATAATCCAAAGAAACCACTGAGATCTTGACCTACACTTATCAATCAAATCAACCGATCAATACCGAGATGGAATCTTAACACTTGAAACTCATATTTTTTGTATGTTTGCCTTTGTTTTATTTTGTGTGCATAATTATGTATATTCAGATTATGAGACATATAACTAAGCTCAAAAGTGAACCTGAGATCAGCCCAAAAATGAGCTTTCAATCAGCTCAAATGTGAATCTGAATCCAGCTCAAAGGGAGCCTGAGATCAGTTTACTCATAAATGAGTCCAACATCATCTTAAAAAAATGCATCTTACTGAGATTAAATAATAATGAGTCCATTTGTAGTTCAAAAGGTGAGTTTGGGTTCAGCTCAAAAGATTGATAAGTGTAGACAGTTATGTGTTCCACTGATACCCGTCATCTAGGTGGTGTTCAGTTCAGAGGGCTCAGAACAGAATGTTTAACCACTTACTATTGGCTACTGTTTCCAACATTAAACCTTCATCAGATTTAACTTCCATGCAGTCCCTTCATTCATATTGAGCCAAATGATTAAACACAAAACAAACAGCTCTCAAAAGTGTTTGCTAAATCAGGAAACATTTGCAACTGGCACATCATTTTATTGTTACAAGTTGGCTTGCTTGTGTGTTAGTGAATTCACTAAATATTTGTAGTCCAGTTTGTAAATGCATTCTCAATGGGCTGTTAGGAATGATAACTCTTGTGACTAGAAGTACATTCCACCTGTGTGTTGTGTGAATATATTATCTCCCTTTATATATGCTCTCCCATGTCCAACTTCTAAGACTCCAGTAGTACATGCCACCTGCATATATTGTCTCCCTTGCTTTCCCGCATGTCTAACCAATGGGAGCTCTCCTCTTCACCAGAACTGTTCAACCCTGAAATACAGCAGAACAGTAGAACTAGTATGATCTAGTCGGTTGTGTAAAACTTACTGCAATTGTCAATTAAAATCATGGAGAATGTATAAGAATTACTGGTAACAACATTACCCAGTGTCATGCCTGTACTGAGCATTATAAGTATTTTTCATCTGTTTTAGGTAGGGATGGAAAATTCTTTCTCAAGTTATAACTGTGTTGGTGGTAGCGAGATTCTTGTTATCACCAAAACAGTTAAACCGAGGAACGGATTTTCTACCTGCACAGAAAACCCTATAAAAAGATACTTTTCTTGCATGCACCACTAACTGTGTGATTATGAAAGATTTTTTTTCGGTCCATTTTTTTGCTTTGAGCAAGCACATCATAGAATATATATATTTATGAATTAATACTCATAGCGCAAGGTATTTATGAATGGCGTTATTTCATAGCGGAAGGAAGCTGGTTGGATGAGCATGACTGGAGGAGTGTAGGATGAAAAATCCGTATCCAGTAAAACTATGAGGAAATCCTTGTCCAGTATGCAATACAGAATGGACACAATCAAGTCATGCTTGCAGTTCAAAATCCCTTACCCCACATTGATGAGGTCAAGGAATTATATAGAAGGAAAGGCAAATGATTGAGATTTCGTAAACTTCAAAATCTCACAATATCTTGTTTTCAATTATCTTAACTTCCATTCATCACGGGAACACAAATCAAAATTTTTACATTGCAAAATGAAATTGTCATCAAAACAATACCATTCCCAGAAATTTGTGTTTAAAATTGTTGAAGTACTTGTGATTACAAAATTTGTATTCTGAAAATAATGACAAATTGCGATAAATTTTCCTTCAAACCTCAATATCTTTAATTCATGATCATTTTGCATGATCGAAACATGTTTAAACATCTAAGATTATATAAAACTTACAGTTAATGTACATGAAATCATTTGCCTGTGAATTATGAATGAATAATCTGCAAATTATGAATCCTTCATATACTATTTCATCAACATTTTGTCAGGAGATGCATGTTTCCTATCCTTCTATACAAGTCCTTGATGAGGTCATTAGAAAACAATTTTTTAACAATTTCCTTACCAAGTGAGAACCAGCCTATCATTTCCTTTTTCTTCATTGACTTTTTGTTATAAACAGACACCATGAGAGTTACGTCTGCCAACTGAAACAGGGCCACTTGGAACATGAATGTTTCCTTAAATAGGGGATTGGGCTGGCCCCTTCTCACTGATGTCTTACTGTGAGCCACCTCTGCACCATTTGGGGACATCAATGTCAACTTCACGTAAGTATCTGAAAATTAAAGGAAACTTTAAATAGCAATTTTTTGCAATACAATGTAATGCTAATATTAAAGAATTTTAGTATGTAACAAAATAATGGTCAAACATTGTCTTATACAATACAGTCAAACCTGCGTAACTTAACGGTCACCGCTACTGAGCAGCCACATGTCTTAAAAATAAGCAGCCGCATTTGCTATTTTCCATTTCTATGCTTTCAGAGCATATTAACCTGTATTAAGCAACCACTTGTCTTAAAAGGCCAATTTTACTCTTCCCTTGATTGGCAGCTTAGGACAGGTTTGACTGTGAACTTGGTAGTTTAATAGAAATAACTCTAGTTCTTAGTATGACCTGGTTGGAGTTTGAGCTCACAACCTTTGAGATGCAAGGAAACACTCTAATGCTATACCACTGCAGCAATGAGTAAAGTATATTGCTCTCACTCAGTTTTTACTTTTCCAAGCAATACTTCATAGGAAATTTTAATAATTACGGTCAATTCATTTTCAAATTGTGTCGACTTTATTTTATTTTACTTTAAAAACAAAAAGCAGCAAAAATAAATAGTATCTAAATTAACAACTACATGTATAATGTATATTAATGCTGATTTCAGTTTTCACTATTCACCTTCAAAGTTAAAAAAAACATCTGATAATTCCCCAGCCTAAAATTGAAACAAAAAATCTAAAGTTTCCCACATTTTTCTTTGGCATCAAAATTATAATTAACAATGTACAGTGTGTTAATTTCAAATTACATCAAAATAATTGTTCAAACAGTTTTACTATTAGATAACTAATGTACTGTAATATCAAAATGCCTAAATAAATGTGAAGCCCTTGGTCAGTTGGTGTGGTGTACAGGTTAAAGCCAGGGGTCACAGGTTCAATCCCAACAACATCCAGTAATGTTTCTACCCAGGAACCATCCTTGACAGTGATTCATAAATGGTCTGAGCTTCAAGCAATCAAGTAAAAATAAATTAATATAAATCAAAACATCACATGCAATGGTATGGTAATAACATTCATTAAAGAATTATTAGAGACAATTTTTAAAGGAAAGACTATCACAAATTTATATATACAGAGAATACCATTTTAGTATCTGATATTATCAACTTTATCAGGTGAGGCTTAGAAAAAAACCCGGGAAGAGACTCTGCTGAGTCCTTGTTTTTAACATGCCGAACCCGATAAAGTTGATAATATTAGACAATTACATGGTATTCTATTTATCATGTCAATATTTCTAATTCGTTTATTTATTCATTTTAAATACGTTTAAAAGTCCAGGTCAAAATGTATAATATAAACATAATGATGTCATGTGCCTGATAAACTTGCATTGAAGTGATAAACCAATGTTTATCAGGCAGGCAGTTTATCCACAGAAATTAATGCATTGACATGATAAACGAAACACCTAAGTTTCGTCTATGAACATGTTACTTTATCTGAGGTATTCTAAACTGGTTCTATCCAAAATGACAATTGGATTGAGATTTGTATTGATTAATAAGACTTTGTTTGATGCAAAATATAAAAAAAGAGTTGTCAGAAGACAACAAAGCTCGCCTCTGGGTAACTAAGTCCAGAAAGAGCCATAACTGTGCCAAAATGCAATCCAGGGTTATGGTTCTTGTCTGTTTCATTGATGATGGTGAACAGACATGCAAAGTTTCATTCACATCAAATGAGTGGTTGCATAGATATCTTAAATCTAAACGCAAAAGTTTAATCTGGGTGTCTACAGATGACGACGCCGACGCTGCCAAAGACAACGCTGACGACGCTGGGGTCATGGCAATAGCTCTCCTTGGACCTCGTCCTGCCGAGCTAAAGATGTATTCAACTCTAATACTACATTTCTTACACTGATTTGCAGAATCAGATGTATGAAAAAGACTCAGGTCTGTAACATAAAACATTGTTTTATACCTGGGGCCCTATTCATGGCCATATTTCTGAAGTTACTTCCCTTGATAACCTCGACAGAGAGACGACCTGTGGTGCCATTGTATGCAAGCCCAAGAAGAAGTTCTGGCATCCCTCCATGCTGTAATGACTGCGTCGAGGAAGCACTGTCACTGCGAGACAAACTAGCGACATCTGCATTAGAATCACCTTGCTGCAATGTAGAGGATATTGTTATATTTTCCAGAATGTCAGTTGCTGGTACATAGACTCATCCATCCTTGCTTTTGGACAATTTGATTAGCATTTAGAAGGGGTGTTACTCTTAACTTCTAATTAAAGAATTTTTTATTCTAGTTTTTGGACCATTCTATTATCTTTTAGTAGGGGTGTTACCCACTAACTTCTAATTTAGATTCTTCCATCTTTGGTTTTTGGACCATTTCATTATTTTTTAGAAGGGATGTTACCAATTAACTTCTAATTCAGATTCTTCCAGGATAATGATCTTTGTTTTTGGACATTTTCATTATCATTTAGAAGGGATGTTACCTGATAACTTGTAATTTTGATTCTTCCATCTTTGATTTTGGATCATTTTATTATCATTTAGAAGGGGTGTTATCTGATAACTTTTAATTTAGGTTTTTCCATCTTTGCTTTTGGACTATTTCGTTATCATTTAGAAGGAGTAGATTTTTCCATATTTGTTTTTGTACCGTTTCATTATCATAGAAGGGGTGTTACCTGATTACTTCTAACTTAAAATATTCCGTCCTTGTTTTTGGACCATTCCATTATCATTAAGATGGAGTTTTACCCATTAAACTCTAATTTAGATTTTTCCAACTCTGTTTTTTGACGATTTGGTTGTCATTTAGAAGTGGTGTTACCTGTTAACTTCTCATTTAGAATATTCCATCCTTGTTTTTGGACCATTCCATTATCATGTAGATGAGGTTTTACCCGTTTACTTCTTATTTAGATTCTTCCATCTTTGATTTTGCGTCCATTCCATTATAATCTAGATGTGATGTTACCCATTACAACTTCGTTATCTTGTAGAAGAGATGTTTCTTATTAACTTCTAAATTTAACATTTTTATCCTTGTTTTTGGACTATTCCATAAGAGAATTATTATTATTATTTATTAAAAAATACTGGTAATGACCATGTTAATTCTGTTCAAACTGGCTGGGGTCTTTATTGTTTGCAAATAGCATCATAATTTGAGATGAAATTATCGATATACCAAGTTTTTAGTTTTGAAAAATTATTAATACATAAAAGGTAACAAAAAACAAAAATCATTTGTCTGTCAAATTTTCGTGTTAAAATTCAAAACAAAAGGCTGCTGGATACTAAATTAAGTATTTCATTAAATAGATAAGTTATGGTAAAGTTAAAGTCCTAATTTTACAGTGCCAACCCAGCCCCGATTATTATTTAGTGGACAGACTTAAAAGTACTTACACTGAATTAGAAGTACTATTACAAAACTAGAAGAACTAACACAGAACTGTGAAGTACTAACACAGAATTAGAAGTAACTAACACAAAATTAGAAGTACTAACACAGGACTAAAAGAACTAACACAGAATTAGAAGTATTAACACAGAACTGTGAAGTACTTATACAGAACAAGAAGTACTAACACAAAACTAGAAGTACTAACACAGAATTAGAAGTACTAACACAGAACTGTGAAGTACTTATACAGAACAAGAAGTACTAACACAAAACTAGAAGTACTAACACAGAATTAGAAGTACTAACACAGAACTGTGAAGTACTAACACAGAATTAGAAGTACTAACACAGAACTGTGAAGTACTAACACAGAATTAGAAGTACTAACACAGAACTGTGAAGTACTAACACAGAATTAGAAGTACTAACACAGAACTGTGAAGTACTAACACAGAACTGTGATGTACTAACATAAAACTAAAAGAACTAACACAGAACTAAAAGAACTAACACAGAACTGTGAAGTACTAACACAGAACTGTGAAGTACTAACACAGAACTAGAAGTACTAACACAGAACTGTGAAGTACTAACACAGAACTAGAAGAACTAACACAGAACTGTGAAGTACTAACACAGAACTGAGAAGTACTAACACAGAACTGTGATGAACTAACGTAAAATTAGAAGTACTAACACAGAACTAAAAGAACTAACACAAAACTGTGAAGTACTAACACAGAATTAGAAGTACTAACACAGAACTAGAAGAACTAACACAGAACTGTGAAGTACTAACACAGGACTGTGAAGTACTTAACAGAATTAAAAGAACTAACACAGAATTAGAAGTAACTAACATAGAATTAGAAGAACTAACACAGAACTAGAAGTACTTACACAGAATTAGAAGTACTAAGTTAACACAGAACTAGAAGTACTAACACAGAACTGTGAAGAACTAACACAGAACTGTGAAGTACTAAGTACTAACACAAAACTAGAAATACTAACACAGAACTAGAAGTACTAACACAAAACTAGAAGTACAAATACAGAATTAGAAGAACTAACACAGAATTAGAAGTACTAACACAGAACTAGAAGAACTAACACAGAACTGTGAAGTACTTAACAGAATTAGAATTAACTAACATAGAATTAGAAGAACTAACACAGAACTAGAAGTACTAACACAGAACTGTAAAGTACTCATACAGAATTAGAAGTACTAACACAGAACTAGAAGAACTAACACAGAACTGTGAAATACTAACATAGAATTAAAAGTACTTACACTGAATTAGAATTAACTAACATAGAATTAGAAAAACTAACACAGAATAGAAGTACTAACACAGAACTGTGAAGTACTAACACAGAATTAGAAGTACTAACACAAAACTAGAAGAACTAACACAGAACTGTGAAGTACTAACACAGAACTATGAAGTACTTACACAGAATTAGAAGTACTAACACAGAATTTGAAGTAACTAACCCAGAAATAGAAGAACTAACACAGAACTGTGAAGTACTTACACAGAACTAGAAGTACTAACACAAAACTAGAAGTACTAACACAGAATTTGAAGCACTTACACAAAACTAGAAGTACTATCACAGAACTGTGAAGTACTTACACAGGATTAGAAGTACTAACACAAAACTAGAAGTACTTACACAGAATTAGAAGTACTAACATAAAACTAGAAGTACTAACACAGAACTAGAAGTATTAACACATAACAAAAGAACTAACACAGAACTGTGAAGTACTTACACAAAACTAGACGTACTAACACATAACTAGAAGTACTAACACATAACCAGAAGTACTAACACAGAACTGTGAAGTACTAATGCAGAACTAGAAGTACTAACACAGAACTAGAAGTACTAACACAGAACTGTGAAGTACTAATACATAACTAGAAGTACTAACGCAGAACTGTGAAGTACTAACACAGAACTAGAAGTATTAACACAGAACTAGAAGTACTTACACAGAATTAGAAGTACTAACATAAAACTAGAAGTACTAACACAGAACTAGAAGTATTAACACATAACAAAAGAACTAACACAGAACTGTGAAGTACTTACACAAAACTAGACGTACTAACACATAACTAGAAGTACTAACACAGAACCAGAAGTACTAACACAGAACTGTGAAGTACTAATGCAGAACTAGAAGTACTAACACAGAACTAGAAGTACTAACACAGAACTGTGAAGTACTAATACATAACTAGAAGTACTAACGCAGAACTGTGAAGTACTAACACAGAACTAGAAGTATTAACACAGAACTAGAAGTACTTACACAGAACTAGAAGTACTAACACAGAACTAGAAGTATTAACACAGAACTGTGAAGTACTAACACAGAACTAGAAGTATTAACACAGAACTAAAAGTACTTACACATAACTAGAAGTTATGAAACTTCCTTACTTTATGTTTACTACAGATTTTTTTGTGAAATGCAACCCAGGACCGAGTCTGGATCCTGGCCATGGGCAAATTAATTTAACATCCTTTTCCATCTTTGGCTCTGATATCAGAGCAGAAACAATGTGTTAAAAGATAATTAAGTCCAACCCTTTTCCACTTTAAGATTTTTTTTTTAAAGTGGTTAAGACGGTTATTAATCTCCTTACATGTTTTATTTGAGCATCTCAGCAGGACCGACATTTCCCAAGGTTCATCATTGCTGAGAACATTACTTTCCATGCAGCAGACGAGTTCTGATTATTGATCACGACAACCCTGGGATTACAATCAACAGAAAACAAATTTAGCTTTGGCTACTGAATTTCTATAATTATAGACTGGTCCATCCACATGTGTTTTTACCATGTTATTATCATACAGAAGGTTTAGATCACTAAAACCAATCCAGACTGCACTTAAGTTTATAGTTAATTTTGTTTCTTTGAATATTTAGCGTTTTTTTTATGCCATCAATTGAGGGCTAAGAGGCGATCCATTAACCACAACACTCTTTCCTGGGATCCTGGAAGATTAAACAGTACTTGAGCACATCTATCTTGCAAGTACAGTCAAACATGTGTAAGCTGTCACCTCCATTAAGCAGCCCCTTTTCTTAAGCAGCCACATTTACTATTTCCCTTTTGTATGCTTTCAGAGCAAATTAACCTGTATAAGGCAAAAGCCAGTCTTAAAAGGCCACTTTTGGTCCTCCCCTTGACTTGCTGCTTAAGACAGGTTTGACTGTAACAGATAACTTTCCTGCTTGAATCAGCGGTGAGAGACGGATGACGCTATGTCATATATCAATCATCATGGAGACTTAGGTATAACTAACTGTCCCTGTTAATGTTTACCAAGTACAGAAATTTATTGATCATCATATTGTTGTTTGTTTGTCAGTGTCATATTATATTTTCACCCGCCTAAAAATTCACCTGCGGGCTCGATTAGTTGTCGGTAATGCGTCTGACTATCAATCCAGGGGTTGTGAGTTCGAATTCCAGCCCGGCAACAGTTTCCATGATGATTGATATAAGACATTGTGTCTCATTTTCATCCATCTCTCACCACTGATTAAAGTGGGTAGGTTATCAGTTACATGCCGCGATGGGGTGTGCTAGAGTACTGGTTAACATTTCAGGATCCCAGAAAACACTTGTTAGGTTAACTGACCATCTGTTAGTCCTCGATGGCATAAAAATGAGGCTAAATATTCAATCAAGCAATCAATCAATATTGGTGCTTGACAATTGCTTGAAGGATACAAAAGGTATAAAGACATAGTACATAAATGTTATTGTTATTGAGAGTCCTCCGTGGCCGAGTGGTCTTAGGCGCCATCTCATGATCACTAACCTCTTACCGCTCGCTCAAAAAACTTTATGTGAGAAAGTTTCCAGTTACATACGGAAGGTCTTTGATTCTTCTCAGTCTAACTCAGTCTGATGTCTTCCTCCACCAGTAAAACTGGATATGCCATAATATGACCTGAAATGTGTTGAAAATGGCGTTTAACCTCTTTAAAAAAAAAAAAAGTCTCAGCCTTTTTCAGGGTACATAAAGAAATTCTTTCCAAATTTAAATTGAGATGAAAACTGGATTTTGATACAACTACTTACACTGAGGTTACTCCTAGGTTCCAGTATCACCCAGTGTGTGGAAGGAGCATCCAAGTTGAGTGAGGCAAACCCGATAATGCTCTCCCCAATCATCCTCTCTCGCCGCATCCTCTCTACACCATACAGACGGAACCGTAAACCAAACCCAGAAACATCCTCTGTGGAAAACAACATTTTTTGTCACATATATGTATATCAAGTTTCATGATGACAGGAACAGAAATTCAGTACAATGTGGTGAAAATTGTCTTAGGTGCTTTAAAGCAACACTTTTTACAAATTCTGACCTCAATGGATATGTCAGTGTGTTTGTTTTAACATATTTTTTATACTGAATTTAATACAATATAAGTTCGTTAGCTAGAATACGGATGGCTGGAACACCACATATAGCTTAAACCACTTATCCCGGCCGTTTCCTATTTCAATGTATTTTCATGTATAGTTTGATGTTGAATAATATTTGGCTCAAACAATCCTAACTCGAATTATTTTGTTTAGTCCCGTTGTGTTCGAGCCATTGAAGTTGTACTGTATAAATAAATGTGCATCTCTATTATTTGTGTGTTCTGAAGATTCCTACTTGTGCCATCAGAACAATAGGTATATATTTTGTACATTTTTAATTTCTGTAATAATAATGTTATCTGACCTTTGACAATTTATTCCCAAAGCAAACAGTGATGATTCCCTCATCAAGGACAGTCACTATGTTAAGTTTCATGATATAAAATAAAATCTGGCAAATTTTTATCTGCAGAAAAAGCACCAGGAACAGTGACAGGGACAGCTACATTGGGACGAGTATAAAATAGCTGAAACAAAAATTAATTTAATATCAACGGTCAGAGCTTTTTATAATTTGGAATTACAGTAATTTATCTTTCAGGATTAACTGTTAATGAACATTAGCTAATATCAGTACTGGTAAATCCCACAAAAACATCTAAAACTTTACTAAAGTATAAAGACATAATAAATAACTACTGAAATGCATTTAGTTTTAATAACATTAACTGTTATTTAGTTTATAATGCAGCTTTCCTGTTTTATATATGCTAGATCACACCCATATTCGCTATAAATGCTGACTTTTATTCTGCTATTAATAAGTATAATGTGTGATGTGATGTAGATATAAAGACAGTGACATGGGTCATGAGTTCAAATCTCTGCCCAGTGACAGTCTCTGTGATGAATGGCCATGAACTGTATTTTATGACCATCATGCATCTCCAACCTCAAAATATGTGGGAAAGTAGCAAAGATAAGATGTGTCTAGTACTTGTTAACCACCTGATGGATCCCAGAAATGAACATTAGGCGCACTGACTCACTAACTCTGTTATTAAATGAAATATGCAAAACCAAATATAAAGACAGTGTGCTAGGTTATGTTGTAATGCTTTGAGGAAGATAAGTTGTTGTCAAACAGATTGTAAGGTTAAAAGAAATGGTAGATTGGCAGATATTGACTGACAGCAATCTCTGTGATTCACTGGAAGAGTGTGTGCATTAAATTTGTAAATATAGTTTCAAATAGACTGTGCAAAATACTGAGATTATTTACCAACTTTAGTTCAAAGCAAGTTACTTTGGTAAAATTTTAACAGGACTGATAGAGTGTAAGGTAAATAAAAATAAAGAAAACAAGATAGATTGGTAGGGTTTGTAGTAAATATGTGTGAGAGACAGACAACTGCAGTACTGTGTGATGGATAGGTAGAATATAAGGAAGGTAGATCAATAGTATACAAGTTGGTAGAGTGTAAGGTAGATTGGTAAATTGTAAGGTAGATGGTAGAATGTAAGGTAGATTGGTAGATTGTAAGGTAGACTGGTAGAGTGTAAGGTAGATTAATAGAATACAAGATAGACTGGTAGAGTGTAAGGTAGACTGGTAGAATGTAAGGTAGATTGGTAGAGTGTAAGGTAGATTGGTAGAGTGTAAGGTAGACTGGTAGATTGTAAGGTAGATTGGTAGAGTGTAAGGTAGACTGGTAGATTGTAAGGTAGATTGGTAGAGTGTAAGGTAGATTGGTAGAGTGTAAGGTAGACTGGTAGATTGTAAGGTAGACTGGTAGGGTGTAAGGTAGATTGGTAGAATTTCAGATAGATTGGTAGAGTAATGTTTAGTTAAAGCTGTGTGCTGATTAATAAATCTGTGTGGTTTAAATAAAGCTGTGTGCTAATCTTAAAAGCTGTATTCTAAACATTATAGCTTTGTCCTAATTTATTAGCTGTGTGCTTATTTTAAAGCTGTGTGCAAGCTGATATTTATTTAATAGCTGTGTGCTAATTTAAACGCTGTGTGTGGAAGTTATTTAGTTAAAGGTGTATGCTAATTTAAATGCCGTCTGCAGATGATATTTATTTAATAGCTGTGCGCTAATTTGAACGCTGTATGAGAAGTGGTATTTATTTAATAGCTGTGTGATAAACATAATAGCTCTGTGCTGACATTCAGAAGCTGTGTGCTGAATAAATAGTTGTGTGCTAGGCTAAATAGCGGGTGGATCATAAGGCTGAGTGCTTGGGTGCAATAACTAAGTAATGTACAAAGAATCAGAAACAAAACTCTGAGTTATTTGTATATTATTAATGTTTTATTATTTCGAATATAAATGTTTGAACTTTCTTATTAAATTTCATGTTTTGTGAATAAGATTACTATTATTACAGATTGATTTATAATTTAGAAGTGTAATGGCAAAGACATTCAACTTTGTTGTGTTAAAAGTATGTATAGTTGTTAAACAATAGATCTGTGTGAAATTGGATGACGTACAACAAGCTTATGAGTAGGTACCAAAGCATATTGATGTCTGAGTGTTGGGCCAGGATGAGGGTTGGACCAGGACGTGTGTCATATTAGATGAGGAAGATACTTTGAGCTCCGAGAACATAAAGAAGATCAATTTGGGATTATAGAACTTTACAGACATTAATTTGTGTGCCAATATAAGTTATTAGTTTAGTTTACATTGTATTAGATAGTTTAGTTTTGAAAACATCTACATGTGGTTCTTTTCTACTGAGTGAAGGTCAAAAAAATATTTAACAATGATCCCAAAATCACGAGAAATCATGACAGGCTATAGTACTATGTGGTAGATTGGTGATATGTTTATTAGATATAAGGATATATAATAAGACTAGTAGATTATATGGCAGATATAAGGATATGTAATAAAACGAGTAGATTATATGACATTATTATATAAGGATTTATAATAAGACTAGTAGATTATATGGCAGATATAAGGATAAATAATAAGATCAGTAGATTATATGACAGATGTAAAGATATGTAATAAGACTAGTGGTTTATATGGCAGATGTAAGGATATATAATAAGACTAGTAGATTATATAGCATATTAAAGAATATGTAATAAAACTAGTAGATTATATAGCAGATATAAGGATATATACACCTAGTAGATTATAAGGCAGTTATAAGGATATATGATAAGACAAGTAAATTATATGACAGATAAAAGGATATATAATAAGACAAATAGATTTTATGACAGATATAAGATATATACAACTAGTAGATTATAAGGCAGATATAAGGATATATAATAAGACAAGAAGATTATATGGCATATATAAGGATATATAAAAAGACTAGTAAATTATATAACAGACATAAGGATATATAAGACAAGTAGATTATATGGCAGATATAAGGATATATAATAAAACTAGTAGATTACATAGCAGATATAAGGATATATAAAAAGACTAGTAGATTATATGGCAGATATAAGGATATATAATAAGACTAGTAGATTATATGGCAGATATAAGGATATGTAATAAGACTAGTAGATTATATAGCAGATATAAGGATATATAATAAGACTAGTACATTATATGGTAGATATAAGGATATGTAATAAGACTAGTAGATTATACGGCAGATATAAGGATATATAATAAGACAAGTAGATTATATTGCAGATGTAAGGATATATAACAAGACTATTAGATTATATAGCATATTAAAGGATATATAATAAGACTAGTAGATTATACGGCAGATATAAGGATATATAATAAGACAAGTAGATTATATTGCAGATGTAAGGATATATAACAAGACTAGTAGATTATATAGCATATTAAAGGATATGTAATAAGACTAGTAGATTATATAGCAGATATAAGGATATACAATAAGACTAGTACATTATATGGTAGATATAAGGATATGTAATAAGACTAGTAGATTATATGGCAGATATAAGGATATATAATAAGAAAAGTAGATTATATTGCAGATGTAAGGATATATAATAAGACTAGTAGATTATATGGCAGATATAAGGATATGTAATTAGACTAGTAGATTATATGACAGATATAAGGATATGTAATAAGACTAGTGGATTATATGACAGACGTAAGGATATATAACAAGACTAGTAGATTATATGACAGATATAAGGATATATAATAAGACAAGTGGTTTATATGGCAGATGTAAGGATATATAACAAGACTAGTAGATTATATGACAGATATAAGGATATATAATTAGACAAGTAGATTATATGGCAGATATAAGGATATATATAAAAAGACTAGTAGATTATACGGCAGATATAAGGATATATAATAAGACAAGTAGATTATATTGCAGATGTAAGGATATGTAACAAGACTAGTAGATTATATGACAGATTTAAGAATATATAATAAAACAAGTAGATTATATGACAGATATAAGGATATATAATAAGACTAGTAGGTTATATGGCAGATATAAGTATATATAATGGGACAAGTAGATTATATGGCAGATATAAGGATATATAAGACTAGTAGATTATATGACAGATATAAGGATTTATAATAAGACTAGTAAATTATATAGCAGATTTAAGGATATATAATATGACTAATAGATTATATGGCAGATATAAGGATATATAATAAGACGAGTAGATTATATGGCAAATATAAGGATATGTAATAAGACTAGTAGATTATACAGCAGATATAAGTATATGTAATAAGACTAGTAGATTATATGGCAGATATAAGGATATATAATAAGACTAGTAGATTATATGACAGATATAAGGATATGTAATAAGACCTGTAGATTATATGGCAGATATAAGGATATGTGATAAGACGAGTAGATTATACGGCAGATATAAAGATATGTAATAAGACTAGTAGATTATATGGCAGATATAAGGATATATATTAAGACGAGTAGATTATATGAAAGATATGAGGATAGATATTAAGATGAGCAGATCGTATGACAGATATTAGGATATATAATAAGACTAGTAGAATAAAAAACATGAATGATACTTTTTCTTGCATACCAGACAATTCAAAGAAGTACCTCAATTAAATGCATTTATTTCGA
The DNA here is from genome assembly GCA_029582155.1 of Panopea generosa. Taxonomy (NCBI): domain Eukaryota; kingdom Metazoa; phylum Mollusca; class Bivalvia; order Adapedonta; family Hiatellidae; genus Panopea; species Panopea generosa. The sequence goes on from CM055897.1 coordinate 17,760,200, forward strand.
CAACCATTTATGGACGTCAAATCATATCATTTCTGTCACAAACGCGTGTACGTCACTAATTAACCAAATCATATCATTTCTGTCACAAACGCTTATACGTCACTAATTAACCAAATCATATCATTTCTGTCACAAACGCTTATACGTCACTAATTAACAACAGCTTGAGAAGACAAGTTTTAGGCATGTGGATATTTGTAATTCCCTTCTGTACCTGGTAAAACAATTTTTTTAATTTTTTTAATGGGGCTTAACGCCATTTTCAACACATTTCAGGTTATATATGGCATGTCCAGTTTTGTTGGTGGAGGAAGACCTTAGAATGAATTTCTGCAAGTAACTGGCAAACTTTCTCAAATAAAGTTTTGGACTGAGTGGGACTCAAACCTACAACATTAGTGGTAAAAGGTAAGTAATCATTAGACGGCAGCGCCTTAGATCACTCGCCATGGAAGACCTTTGGTAAAACAAAAATATGGAACTCCATGTCTGGTGTGCAAGAAAAATATGATATAAATAAGATTGAGTGATATACAGATATTGTGCTGAAATAAAATTTGATCAATTATATGACTATGATATATATTATGTTGGTCAATTGTCACATGGCAGATTATGAAATGACACTAGATTGGCAGCGTGTATGATCTATATATCCATTTCATAAGCATTTTGGAAAAAACAAACTAATTAATGAAAGCTGAAAGTCTAATTCAAATTACCTTTAATTCTCATTTCTGAATGTGTTTCTGACATTGTAGAAGAATATAAAATAACTTACAATGTATATCTTGAAAGAATCAGTCGAAATAATCAAAATAAATTATAATAAATTAAATTTTCTTGCATGAAAATTAATATACTGTAGATGCTGTTTCTCAATTAAACAAATTTTAAATTAAGACTGTAGCCAAACTGAAATTAGAGTCATCAAACACACATCTGAATGAGCACATCCCATGGAGCATCTGATAAATTTCTTAAAAGTCAGTTAAGCAGTTTCAGTGCAGTAAATTGTCATTTGAATTCAATCTATATATCTTAAAGCAACTTTCCAGCCCCTTGGAGGTCATCTTGAAAATAATATAAAGACAAAAAATTAATAAACTTGATAAAGATTATAACCCAGGGATCGTGCACATACCATTTGAATAAGTTGTCTTTATTGGAACATGTTTTATAGGATAGTCGTTATGGAATACTGTCAAAAAAAAATAGTTCTGCTAGTAAAACTAAAAAAAATATAATTTTTCAGAAAGAACATTGTGACTAAGTGTCAACAAAATTGGAGATCAGTGGATGGACAGAGGAAAAAATAACAAAGACAACAACATGGGCATTTAATGACAACAACAGGAACAACTCTGCTTAACTCCAATGAAATAGCTAATTGGCACTAATAGGCCACCAAATTTTAATCAGTCGAATGTCATTATTCGAGATAAACATTTAATCTTTTTATTGATTATAAAAAAATTTTCAAAGCTCAAATAATCAAGTTTGAATTTATGTACATAATATTATTTTAACTGCTTTAAACAGTGACTTAGGCATTTAAACAGCAAGATAGCTTATTTAAACAATCATAGTGTCTGATATGCTACTAATATGAAGTGCTTACCTTCTGAAATTTTATTGAACACAAAGGTTTCCTCAAACATGGGATTGTCTCCCGGCTTCACTTTGGTTTTATGCCTTTGTTTCTTCGTGGGCAACAGTAAAAGCCGAACCTGTGTGTTGTTTGCTCCGCCACGTTCTTTGGCCGGTATCTCCTGAGCTTGATGTATCGTGACCTCCATACGTCCTCGGCGACTGTTGTAAGCAAATGTGACCTCCAGACTGCCACATTTAGATATCAATGGAGCCTCATGTTGAAGGTCGCTTACATCAAACATGTGCTCCTGTTGTGAAATAGAAATTGTTAAAATAATATGGAAATAATCTACAGTAATTGCAACAGTTTGGTAACCTGCACAATCATCACAAGTAATTGATAACTTTCCCACTTGAATCGAAGAGAAATGAATGACAATGAGTTGCAATTTTGTATACTAATCATGACCGAGACTGTGACTGAACGGAGATTCGATTTCATGACCCCTGATTGATTATCAGACATGCTACCGACTGAGCTAACCAGATTCGGCTAAAATATGACCAAAATATGGAAATGATCTAATTGCAACATTTGTAAAACCTGCAAAATGTTAGGCCAGGTGCCCACACTCTTGTTTATTCTATAGCTAAAGGATATCCTCTACTCATCATCTCAAAAACGCATTGTTTACAAGATATTCATAGTTTATACAATATTGGAAAAAAGTATTTAATTATTTCATTAAATACATGGTGAAATGTCATTTTACTCATTTTTCTCCAAACATATAGATTAGCAAGCAAACAAAGATAATGTTTCACCATGCAAGATCTTACATCTGTCACGTGTTCACTCTCTGACACAGAGACACCATCATATGCCTCATTATTATAAGTCCGCGTCCCTTCCAATGTGAGTGCAGAACCTGTAGTCACTGATGATGTCATAGATGAGGCTGCAGCAGACGTTTGTGGATCCCCAGGGGGTGGACTGCCCCCACTGGTGTCTTTACTTGAAGCCTGGGAGGAGGGAACCTCGTGGGCAGGTGAGTGTTTGGGTGTGTCCATATCTATGAGTTTCTCCACTTTGGGAGTCGGGGTCTGTTGCCTTGATGACATACTTTGTTTGTCTTCAGTTTCATTGGCTATTGTTAAACTATTACTTTTCCTTACAACAGTCTTATCTGGAATAAACAATTGTCATTATTAGTGGTCATATTCAATATAATGGGCAACTTCAATCATATTCAATATAAAGGTCAACTTTAATCATATTCAATATAATGGGCAACTTTAATCATATTCAATATAAAGGTCAGCTTTTATCATATTCAATATAAAGGTCAGCTTTTATCATACTCAATATAAAGGGCACTTTAATCATATTCAATATAAAGGTCAGCTTTAATCATATTCATTATAAAGGGCAACTTTAACAATATTCAATATAAAAGTCAGTTTTAATAATATTCAATATAAAGAGCATCTTTAATCATATTCAATATGAAGGGCAATTTTAATAATATTCAATATAAAGGTCAGCTTTAATCATGTTCAATATAAAGGACAACTTTAATTATATTCAATATAAAGGTCAGCTTTAATCATATTCAATATAAAGGGCAACTTTAATCAAATTCAATATAAAGGGCAACTTTAATCATATTCAATATAAGGGCAACTTTAACCATATTCAATATAACGGGCAACTTGAATCATATTCATTATAAAGGGCAACTTTAATAATATTCAATATAAAGGGCTTCTAGTTCCATATTAAATATACATATTCATGTTCAATACAAAGGACAACTCTATTCATATTCAAAATAAAGAGTAACTCTATTCATATTCAAAATAAAGGGCAACTCTATTTATATTCAATATAAAGGGCAACTGTATTTATATTCCATATAAAGGCTGACTCCATTCATAAGCAATATAAATGGTAACTCTATTCATATTAAATATAAAGGGAAACTCAATTGATATTCAATATAAAGGGTAATTCTATTCATATTTATCATAAAGGGCAACTATATTGATATTCAATATAATGGGTAACTCTTTTCATACTAAATACAAAGGGAAACTCAATTGATATTCAATACAAAGGGTAACTCTATTGATATTCAATATAAAGGGTAACTCTGTTGATATTCAATATAAAGGGTAGCTCTATTCATATTAAAAAAACACACAAAAAACTCTGTTCATATTGAAAATAAAGGGTAACTCTATTCATATTCAATATAAAGGATGACTCTATTCACATTCAAAACAAAGAGTAGCTCTAAATTCATATTAAAAAAGGGTAACTCTAGTCATATACAATATAATGGGCAGCTATATTTATGCTTAATACAAAGGATAGCTCTATTCATATTCAATATAAAAGGTTGCTTTATTCATATTTAATATAAAGGGTAGCTCTATTCATATTCAATATAAAGGGCTGAGTTCTGTTCATATCCAATATAAAGGATTGAGCTTTATTAATATACAATATAAAAGGCAGCTCTAGTCATGTTCAGTATAAAGGGCAACTCTATTCATGTTAATATAAAGGTTAACTATATTCATATTCAATATAAAGTGTAACCGTATTCATATTCAATATGAAGAGTAGCTCCGTTCAGATTCAAAATAAAGGGTAACTCTACTTATATTATATATAAAGGGCAACTCTATTCATGTTCAATATCAAAAACTCATGGTCAATATAAAAGGCAACTATATTCATATTGGATATAAAGAGAGTCAATATTCATTTCCAGTATGGAAGGCAAATAATTAATTTCAATATAAATGGCAGCCACATTCCTATTCAGTATAAAGGCCAACTATAATCATATTCAATATTGGGGACTACTATGTTCATAATATAATGAGCAACTTCGTATTCAATACAAAAAAATCTGTGAATTCATATCCCCTGCTTAAAAGGGTCACAGTCAGAGCAAAATAGATATTGCCTTTAGATATAGGTACTGGAACAGCACATTATAATGACATAGCAAAATATTGTCATGGGAAGAAAATTGTTTTGTAGGTAGGGTGATGTGTGGGTTGAAATTAAAACAAGGTAAATATTAAGAAACAGATAAGCATGATGGAAATTTGGCAGAGGTGGGGTGTCAGGTGGGAGAGGCTGAAGTTGATATGTTGGTATACAAGCAGGAATGAAATTAAGAAATAAATAAAGTAAAACACATTTTTTAGGGGAGTGGGGATAACCCCAATGACCTTGACCTTTGAGATAATTGTCTCTTAACATATAAAGGTTAACATTTCCTGAATGCCTATCCCCATAAAAAGGTGCTACCCGTATCATTCAAGAGTTGTAGGCTGAATTCCAAAGAAGCAAAGGAATGTAATTAAATTCAAAAGATCAAAGGGTCATAACTCATTTCTGAATGTGAAGATTACAGGATCAGATTCAGACCATTTAGGTGTTGTATAGCAAGTTTCATTTGAATTGGCTTAAAACTGTGGGAGGAGTTGCATCTGCAAGGTTGTTGGTCCAAAGTGTGAAGTAAAATTTAAGTTAAAATAACAAAGGGCAATAACTCAATAAAAAAAAATCATTAAATTTAAATGCCAAGACCATATGCTCATGTTCAGACCATATACCTGCTGTGCAGCAAGTTCCATTCGATTCGGCTACAAACTGTGAGAGGATTTGACTCTGTGAGGTTGATGGTGTAAAGTATGATGGAATATTAACGTTAAAAGAAGAAAAGGCCTTAACCCATAGATACGCGTTTTCCCGCATCAATCACAGAAGGCCTTTGAAAACAGTACAGGAAGAGTTCAGATTGCTCGAACAATCTGAACACTTCCTGCACTGTTTTCCACTCTGTCAGTTAATATAAACATAATTCACCCAATAATTCAAAAGCCTTCTATATTAGGTGTCCAAAGGTGTCTAAATTAGAGGTGTCCAAAGGCATCTATATGAAGTAAAAGGTTAAAAGAAGTTGAATTAGAACACCTGAAAGACTACGGGCTCATCTTCAGACCATGTACCTGTTGCAAATACAAGTAGTTATTTATAATACAATTTTTGTACCCCATAAGCTAGTTATAATGGAAAACAACCAGGCAATTTTATAAAAACATTGCGATTTAGGTATGATTATAAAGTTATATTTATTACATATAACTTTAACAAATCTGTTTGGAATTTGAAGGTATAGAGAAAAATGAACATACAAGATTTCTTGTTATGAGTGAAATTAACAATAAAATGCCGACAGTTTCCCATCCCTGGTCAGGTCTTTCCATGGGTGTAGGAGTGTTTCAATTATATGGGGGATCGGGGATTGGGCCCAACATCTAAAAATTTATACAGCGTTATATCAAAATTAGCCTGTAATTACCTGGGGTGGAGGTCTGACTGTCGACAGACGACCTACTTATTGACTTGTTTATATTCATGGAGCTCCCCGCCCTCTGACTGTATCTACTGTTAGACTTTTTGATAGCTGCTGTTGTCTCCATGGAAGATTTGAAGCGCTTGAGAACCTCATCATCACTGTCACTCGACGTCTCATCTTCGTAAGCATACGCTGCACCTGAAATACATGAATCACGCAATTATGACTTTTTCATGTACCATGGAACTTAATAACTTCTGCGTTTGTTTTGATATCATGACAAAAAAAAAATATCGTACCTGAAAAGATTGAATTTGCAAGTGAATAATCTGAGTAAAAAAGCAAGCAGTTAAGGCAGTCTCTGTTAAATAAAGGCCAGCAACTGACTCAAACCCTGGCCTTAGTAGTGATTGATTGAATTAATATTTTTGACAACTCAGTCATTGGGCGCTGTGGCAATTAGTTTCAAAGGAAAATGTATTAGGGATTTTTTTTTTACAAATTGATTTGAGACAAACTCCATTCAAATTAATTATGATGAACATAGCCTATATTGGCAATGTGTGATGACAGAAATGCAGTGGCAAACAAAAAGGTTACTCATTATTTACTGACTCAAAATACATAAACAATCTATCGAGACAACAGAAGATTCAAGATTGTTAATAATCAGAGTCTGGAGACAAGATTTTTTCTTTTCCCTGACAACTGTCTCCTTGGAGTGTCAACTGTCTCCCGGGAGTGTCAACTTTCACCCTATATGTCACTGGTGTAGACATTCGTGTTTTTCTTTATTTATTATATCAAACTGTCCTTCCACAAATAACAGACAATCTTTCTCATGTGCTAGTCTTTTGATGGATTAAGACCTAAGCAATGAGAGACTAGTAACTTATTGATTGATTGATTGAATATTAAGTGTCATTTTTATACCATAGAGGGCTAACAGACAATCAGTTAACCTAACCACTGTTTCCCGGGATCCTGAAAGGTTAGCAAGTACTGGAGCACACCCCATCTCCGCAAGAAACTGATAACTTTCCCACTTGAATCAGCAATGAGAGACAAATGACAATGAGACAAAAAGTCGTATATCAATCATCACGGGGATTCCAACTCATTACCCCTTGATTGACAGTCAGACGCGTAACCAATAAAGCTAATTGGGCCCGGCTAGTAATCTTAAAACAGCACCCTGGACCACTCACCCAAGGGTGACCCAGTCAGTATTAGATGAGAAAATGTTAGTGTGTTAGAATTTTTAAATTGACTTAAAAGAAATTCCGCAGTTGTGAACATATTTCATTGAAACTTTGATAGGAAATAATTAACACATCTCATTATTGACAAAGGGTGATGACACATATTCAAGGATAGCTAACAACAATTTTCTTACTTTTTAATCATTCAAAATACATTAAATAATCTAGTTAGCAAGTAAACTACAGATTCAAGACTATCATTAATCAGCTCTGGAGATTAGTTTTCTTCTGCAAATGTCCCTTGGGGATGTCAACTTTCACCTTATGTGTCACTGATGTACACCGATGTAGACACTCGTAATTTTCTTTATTAACCAGATCAAAGTAATCAAGTGTTATATCTCCCTGGGCAGCCAATTAATTCTGTCACTCCAGCTTCATCTCCAGCTAATCACACACATGCACAAAACAATAATGAACTTGTTAAGGAAATCATTACTTCGTGATACATATCTTAAAGGAACACTTCACACTTCAACGGTAATATTGTGTATATTTTTTAAATCCTTAGTTTACCTTATTAGCAACTAGTCTTGCAAAGGATAGGAAAATATTGTGTATACACAGAATGAATGAATAGCGTTTTATGGCGTACCAACACATTATAGGTTATTTGACGCCAACAGGAAGGAAGATTCCAGGTTCACTCCACATGTACAAAAAAAAAAATTTGATATACTGATTAAAAACATACATCAACAAATGAATATGCAGAATGAATGTAGAACCTTAATACCTGCAGAACTGCTGAGTTTCAGTAAATATCATCGTATTACTCAAATTGTTGCTTCTTATGACATACATGAGCCACAGTGATCCTATTCTTGCCATCACTCATATCACTCCCTGAAACCACACAGGGGTTGATAATTTGACCACAATAGTGAACAGGACAAAAAAATGATAAAATGAACATGACACCCATTCCGAGGATTCCTACCTCTCTGCAGAGATCAGCAGTGATTCTATTCTTAGCCGGAACCACACGGGCTGTGCATAGATAACCGACTTTGAATTTCTTAACAAGTGCACTGCAAACTTTTTAAGCTTGATCATTTGTTTGTTTCAATATTTAGCATCATTTTTTATGCCATCAAGGGCTAACAGATGATCAGTTAACCTAACCAGTCTTTCCTGGAATTCTGGAAGGTTAACCAGTACTTGAGCGCCACCATCTCCACAAGTAACTAATAATATTCACACTTGAATCAGCAGTGAAGATGAATGACTGAGATGTAAAGTTGTATATGAATTGTCATGGAAACTGTGGCTGGGTCAGGATTCGAAATCACAACCCCTGAATTGATAGTCAGACGTGTTACCGACTGAGCTAACCCAGCCCAATTTTAGGTCTGATAAAACAAAAAAAAAGACATAAAACATTCATTAAAGTATAAGTTACTTCTGCATAAACAGAAAATCATTTTTCCGGATCTAATTTGGCAATTGAACCAGATGTAACTTAACATAGTTTATAGGTTCATATAAATATTTTTTATCAGACATTTTAAATGGGTTTCATGTTGTTTTTCCACAAATAACATATAGCACCATATGTGAAGATTCAATGTAATGCAGTATTTAAATGGTATACTTAAAATAAGTTATTATCTGTAGAAAAAAAATATTGTTACTTGTGTTAATGCTATACATGCTGTAAATTGGAATTATATAAGCATACTGTCATATTTCATGATATTGTATTGAAGAAATAAAAAAAAAAAATATTTCGACACAATAGCAGGTTATATGTTGTTATACATATTACTATAATCCAGTTTTATTGGTGAAAAAAGACCTCAGAATGAATCTGCCAATAGGACCACCATTTTTCCAAAGTAACTGGCAAACTTTCTCGTTAAAAGCTTTTGGACTGAGATGAGCTTGAACCCATGACGATCGCTAGGAGAAGTAACTGGGTATTAGACTATTCAAATCAAATAAAACTACTAATCACATGATGTATGATACATTTATGCTTTCACATATATTTTATTTTTTGTTTCTAAATAAACATTTAACCAAGTTACAACTCAACTTATAACTTTACAATATCATACCATTCTTACATAGACATTATTTCATTTTCTGACTTACATGTACATTTAATTTTCTTCAAAACCATGGTAAACGCCATTTTCCAGTTGCAAGAAAGAAAATCATAATAAATGAATTGCTACAATTTCACCCCATCCTGCTTCAGTTTTTTTCCTGCGCCCGCCATATTTACTGTAAAAATAAAATGCACCCCCCGCCCCTAGTATGAAACAAATTTGGATGAAAAAATATAGGAATTATTTATAATGGCATTGTATTAATCTGTGACATTTTGTTTCTCATTGAGCATTAACATTGTTTATTGCTAATATTACTGGAAATGAAAGTCTATAAACAATTTATATTTCTCGTATGTTGAGAGAAAGAACAATGATCAACCGTATATTAAGTTAGAATCTCCCGGGGCTTTCCTTTGTGTAAGTTATCAACCAGATTATGAGCATTCAAATGTCAGAACAACAACGCATAATGTAGATCTGAAAAAATATTGTTGCAGAGTCGCAGAATTATTTTGACTTTTAGAGCACTGAAGATAGTGTATTATGAAATCACTAAATGCATTTAATAAAAAGATAATGGGTGTATTCCCAGGTATATAGCTTCAGCAATGTGCAGCTTTCATTCCAGATATATTATCAGCAATAAATAGAAATTTCAGTACGAGTTTGGTGATATTTTAATGTTTGAGAGACTTGCACCCAGACATCTGATACTGAATAAGTAATGACAACAGTCATTATTCTCAGACAATTTTCTACGCAAAGTCTGTTGCACTACCAGATCTATTACAGTATTTTATTTTTATATAATAAAAGATGATAAGCAAGTCTTTATTGTACTTTTCCATATGTTGCAGATGGTGTTCAGTGAAAAATGACACCATGTATTGTAGGTGATAAAACTATAAAGCCTAATGCAATACAGCATTGTTTAATATGCTTTTTTTAATTGAGTAATATCACAATCATATACTATGGTGGAAATTTTCATATCATAATTCTATACGTATACTATAACAATTTATACACTTCTGTGGCTTTTTGTTTCTCATTGAGCATTAAATTGGCTTATTCAGCCATATTACCAAAATGAAAGTCTATAAACAATTTATATTTCTCAGATGTTGAGAGAAAGAACAATGATCAACCGTATATTAAGGTAGAATCTCCTGGGGCTTTCCTTTGTGTAAGTTATCAACCAGATTATGATCATTCAAATGTCAGAACAACGACGCATAATGTGGATCTGAAAAAATATTGTTGCAGAGTTGCAGAATTATTGCAACTTTTAGAGCACTGAAGATAGTGTATTATGGAATCACTTAATCTGGTTAATAGAAAGATAATGGGTGAATTCCCAGGTATATAGTCTCAGCAACACACAGCGTTTATTCCAGATACAGTCAAACCTGTCTTAAGCAGCCACTCAAGGGAAAGAGTAAAAAATGACCCCTTAAGACAGGTGGCTGCTTAATACAGGTTAATTTTAACTTAAAGTATAAACATGGTAAACAGAAAATGTGGCTCTTTATATAAGACAAGCGGTTGCTTAATAAGGGTGACCACTAACACAAGTTTGACTGTATATTACAAACAATAAATAGAATTTCAGTACGAGTCTGGTTATATTTGAATGTTTGAGAGACTTGCACCCAGACATCTGACACTGAATAAGTAATGACAACAGTCATTATTCTCAGACAATTTTCTATACAAAGTCTGCTGCACTACCAGATCTCTTACAGTATTTTGTTTTCATATAATAAAAGACAATAAGCAAGTATTTATTGTACTTTTCCATATGTTGCAGATGGTGTTCAGTGAAAAATTACATCAATTTTATTGTATTGTGGGTGATAAAACTAAAAAGCCTAATGAAATACCGCATTGTTGAGTACATGTTTTGAATTGTACAATATCAAATATTATATTATTGTGGACATTTTCATTTTGTCATTTACTGAACAATTCCAGTACTGGGTCGCTTTTCACTAGTGTTTGTAAGTTTAATATCTTCTTAGTGTAAAAATTGAAGAAAACAGGAAATTCATATAGTGTTTTGCTTCTGTTCGAACGAAATTCTTAAGACTGACGAAGGTTAGTGAAATGCCATGGATATGCCATATTTAACCTTAAATGTGTTGAAAACGGTGTTAAACCCCATAAAAATAAAAATACAAATATATATATTGTGGACTCGTACTTTAAAGTCACATGACAGATGGCAATTTAGCTTGTAAACTTTTTCGATAGCTGAAAAAGTTTCTAAAGCATATTAGAACCAATATTCTTAACAATATATTATGAAATTTTATTAAGTTTATTTTGAATTAGTTTATATTTGTAATAGTAACAACAAAATAAAATTGCTAATATGTTGTTTTATGGTGTTTAGTGTCGCTTTCAACAATTTTTCAGTCATATCGCGACGGTGTCTACTGGAGACAGTATTCTGAGTGCTGTCACACCGGAGTATCATGCCGCAAACATGTGGTATGATACCCCACCCAGTCACATTATACTGACACCAGGCCGACCAGACCTAGAACTGTCCTCTAAATGCTGAGCGACAAGCGAGGAAGCTTCTAGTACCATTTTTAAAGTCTTTTGTATGACCCGGCCGGAAATTGTTAATAATCTGCCAAACATGTTCACAATTTATATGTCATGGAGAAGAACTCAATAAGATTTATCTTCCGTTCTAATCCTTATTTATACTTACACTGATTTGTATGTATGTAAATTTGAATAAATAAATATGTTTAAACCAAAGGGAGTATATCAGGAAGGAACGCTTCAAATGTCTTAACCCTTTACTTCATATAGACGCCTTTGGACACCTCTAATATAGACGCCTTTGGACACCTCTAATATAGACGCCTTTGGACACCTCTAATATAGAAGGCTTTTGAATTATTGGGTGAATTATGTTTATATTTGCTGACAGAGTGGAAAACAGTGCAGGAAGTGTTCAGATTGCTCGTTATGAGCAATCTGAACTCTTCCTGCACTGTTTTCAAAGGCCTTCTGTGACTGGTGCGGGAAAACGCGTATCTTTGGAGTAAAGGGTTAAAATGAAATTATTTTTAAAATGGATAGAGAGCATCTCATTATCACCAATAAATAAAATCCAAATGGTTCAGTATGTCAAATCCACCAAATTGTGACAAAATCGATATCACACATGGTGGACTGTTTCAACTTTGCAATATCACATAATAATGATTGACAATTTCTGTATAATATCACACATGGTGGACTAGTTCAACTGTGCAATATCATGTGTGTTTGACTGTTTCAGTTGTAATTGCACCAAATCATTTATCAGATCCAGGAGATCACAGTTCCATACCATATAATATGTTGGATATTTTTAATTGTATCAAGCTAGTTGTAGTGGGTATTCAACCACATCAGATATGGTTTGTTTTAAGTCATTTTAACTTGATCATGGAAAAAGCCCAGAATATTCGCAACCTCTATCCACTACAAAACTGTGCAAAATATTGCCGACATTTCAAATGTACCAAATCATTTATAGTGATCATATCAAATGTTCCATGTCATAAATATAATGTACCGAAAAAAAACAAAACAACTTATGGTGGATTTTTCAGCTTAACCAATTCTGGTATTGCTTTGTGTCAACCCTACAGACAACAGCTATAAACTGCAGACAACAGCTATAAATCAATAACAATACCATAAAATTATTTTTCCAACACGGAAGCCCTTATTAGTCGAGAGAAGCGTGCCATCCATCTCCTATTTATCAGCTGCTAAATAAAACAATATTTTCGTCTGCTGTCCAAAATTTTCATCGTAATTAACAATTGATGACTAGTTAGTGTAAAGACTGTTCCTGTGGTACCAGTAAATATTCCTTAATGAATTGTCATTAATGATAAACCGACATAAATTTTATAGCTACTAATAATAGATAGCGTTCATCTGTCAGTGACTATTAGACTTTCTTGCACACCAGATAAGGATATCTGCATTATAACAAGGGTTAGATATTTCTTTTGATAAAATTCTCGCACTATGACGTTAAGACTCATTTATGACGTAACGTATAAAATATATGACTTAACCCTTTACTCCATAGATACATATTTTCCCGCACCAATCACAGAAGGCCTTTGAAAATAGTGCAGGAAGAGTTCAGATTGCTCGTAATGAGCAATCTGAACACTTCCTGCGCTGTTTTCCACTCTGTCAGTAAATATGAACATAATTCACCCATTGCTGATACATGGTGAATTAATGCTTTCAATATTAGAGATGTACAAATGCGTCTATATGAAGTAAAGGGTTAAATCATATATTGTAATTTCTTAAAAGCTACTTTGTAAAAAATATAATGATTAAATAAGTTAAAATAATTATTCAATATGTTTGGTATGCAAGAAAAGAATATTTCATGGCTTTTTTGGTTTGGATAGGAAATTCCGTCCGTTGGGATAACTCGGCAGGACCTAGTTTCAACCAAAACAGTTATCCCTCGGTACGGAATTTTCTATCCGAATCTCAAACCCATATAAGATTCTTATAATGTCACCTTGCAGATAATTACCGGTAGAATGAGATGGCAACAAATTAGTTGAAAATTCAGCCGTATTATCTGCAAATGCATACAGAATTCCAGCTCTCAGGATAAGCATTTTGGCCATAACCTAGTAGAGCTTGTAACAAGCAAAACAAATATTATACCTCGGGAAGGAATTTTTCATTTCAATGAAAAAAAACATGAAAAGTTTTATAATACTTCCTGCAGGCAAAGGACACAACTGTTTTTATTTGCATGTGTTGTATTATACATGTAATACTCTTTTTTAACTGCATGTGTTGTATTATACAAGACAGTAATATACCTCATTTCCATATTTCCTTCTTTTTTCATTGTGAGGTCATCCAGTCAATATTATAAGGTTACAGGTTTTACAGTGTTTTGTACAATATCGGAATATATTGTACGAGTATGTATTGTGGTGAAAACCATATTGGACGAGACGTCATAGGTAGACACCGAGTCCAATATGATTTTCACCACAATACGTATGAGTACAATATACTACAATATTGTACAAAACATTGTAAAATGATCTTTTTATTCTATACATAAATTTGAAAGAAATTTATTACAGAATAAAGAAGGAGATATTCAGATTTTCTCAACATCTTCGTCATGCAGAACATTTTGTCGGCTGTTTGTTTTTATCGTTGAAATTTCTACTAAATTTATTTCTTTTTTTTAAATCGTCATCTTGAATTTTGAACTGTACAATATAAAAGTTATTGGATCCAATAAACTTCTACACATTGTGCAGTCATGTGGTAACATCTTGGGTAGCTGATTGGCTATACACGTACAGGTATAGAATAAATCAGTATATGGACCAGGACCAGTCCAATATAAAACCAGATTAATGTCATCTGGTCCAATATACAATACATGTAATTATTTTAATTTGCAAGCACATCCAAAAGGTATATCATGCTTAAATGGAACAACAAATTTGTTATTTTTTTTATTGTGTTTGAATACATTTAGTATAACTCTTTACTTCATATAGGCCCCTTTGGACACCTCTAATATAGATGCCTTTAGACACCTAATATAGAAGGCTTTTGAATAATTGGGTGAATTATGTTTATATTAACTGACAGAGTGGAAAACAGTGCAGGAAGTGTTCAGATAGCTTGTTATGAGCAATCTGAACTCTTCCTGCACTGTTTTCAAAGGCCTTCTATGATTGGTGCGGGAAAACGCGTATCTATGGAGTAAAGGGATAATGTTACAATTAAGACACTGTGTTTTGGTCAAAATGAAAGTTTACAAACTGGGCATTTAGAACTGGAAAGTTGTATGTACCTCATTTTCTGCCTCAGTCCATATACTATTTTAGAAACAAAAATATCCTTTTCTGTTTTACCTTAACTAGTTAAATACGCTTTACCATTCTGTTTTGAAAGAGTTTTACAGTAAACTTTATATCTGATTTAAAGGCTCGCATTTATCAAGTAAATACATCACATCAGCGATACGCTCTTGCCATATAAACAACTAATGTATTAATGTGACATGCTGCAATTAATACAAATAGGTATTGTAATGAGAAGCCTTTTGCATCATTTTGAAAAGAATGTGCAGAGCTGAATTTCAGTCCCTGCAGGCCTATGGATAAACAACCTGAAAAATTGATCATAAATTTGAAAATAATCAGGCAGTATATTGAGAATAGATAATGACTAAAAGGCAATTTTATGGTAAATAAAGGGGCATAACTCAGGTAAAATTAGATGTGTTAGCCTGAAATACAATACAATTGCGAGAATGTTGAATAAAAAATAATTTTACATTGTAAAAGGGATATTACTCATGTCAGTTACCGTTAATATGTGCAAAGCTGGATTTCCATACCAAGCAATGTCTACAGACAAGTATCCTTGTGTACAAATTAGAAAAAAAGGTCAGTCAACATTAATGTTCAAGTTCTAGAGCGAATGTTGAGTAAATTGTCAGTTTTAGGCCATAATAAATTTATTGCTAGATTTTTATAAAAAAAAAATAAAATAAAAAAAAATAAAAAAATAACAATATAAACACGATTTTCATTTCTATATCTCACCGTTAATACAAATAAATGTAAATTACACCATCAGACATTTAATATGAGTATGCACACACCCATGAATGCACAAGATGGCCTGTCATAAAAAATAGAAATAAAAAATAAAATCCTCCCGCCCTCCCCGTTTTTAAGAAAAATTTGGATGATAATCTAGCAATTAATTTATAATGGCCTTACTAGTGGTCAAAAAAGGACTGTAAAAGTTGAAACACAATCCCACGTAAGGTCTTGTGATATTACAGGAGCACTGTTTACTAACTGAAATGAATTGGAGTCCTTTGTGGCCAAGTGTTCTGAGGCGCTGTTGTTTAATGACCTCTCACAACTGAAGTTGCAGATTTGCTCGCTCCAAAAACTTTATGTGAGAAAGTTTGCCCGAGTTACTGGCAGAAGGATAGTGGTTCTACTCAGATTCATTCTGAGGTCTTATCCTCCACCAAGAAAAACTGGATATGCCATATATAACCTTTTATGTGTTAAAAATGGCATTTTACCCCATTAAAAAAAAAAAAATTAATTGAATTGAGTTATGTTTGTTTGAGTGACATATGGAATGGTGACACCACCACCGAGGCCACCACCAACACCAATGAATGGGTGATTACAGAAGTTTACCTATTGGTATAGTCACAGAACAGTCAAGCTAAAAATACATGTCATGTAAATAACCCTTAAATCCCCAAGGGCTTTAACACAATTTTCAGAAGGGGACTTGAATTACTGGGACCAAAATGAAAGTCGGCAAAACTTTTTTTTTTTTTAATGTGGGACTCAAGATAAAAATTATATTAGTATTCCAATTAGGATTATATGAATTCATTGTCATTTTCAACGAGACAAAAAAATTACGACGACTAAGTTGCTAAGTTTTAAGGGAGGGGAAACTTAATAGGGGGTTTACAGTAGATTCAAAATATATGAGAAACAGTTTCATGATAAGATGCTTGTGCATATAAATAGAGTTCAAAGTATATATTGATTGGATTATATCTGTCTTCCAAATAACCTAGATACCATCTGTGTGTTTAAATAATTCATTATAAACACCTGCGTCCTCGTTAAATTATATTTGTTATTCTATTGTCTTTCTGTTCAAATCTTGATTACCTCCTACTTAAAGTTAAAGAAAGCAAACAGCCAGTAGATAAAACATTAGGTTACCATTCGCATCACTTAATCCCAATAATAGAACAGTGGCTACAAAATGATAGACATAAACTATACAAGAGCATTTTTTCCTTCGATGATATTATGTAATGAATTTTAAAAATGTATAATATGTTATTGGTAGGAATTCAGTTTTAAAATTATTTTCAAAGAAAATAATACATTATGTGGATATATCCAGTTTTAAAGCTATTTGCAAAATATTATAGGTTATGGGGACGATTTCAATTTAAAGCTATTTTCAAAATATCATAAGTTAAATAAAATATTGTATAAATTTAATATATAACAAGTAATGTGGTCAAATGGAGTGTGGTTTGGAGGTGGCAAAATGATATTGATTTAAAAAAATGGAGAGAGAACTTTTGTTCAAACTACGATGACAAATAATATAACCTTATTCATAACTACTTTTGTTTAATTTCCCCAGGGAATGTCTAAACTATGCATAAACAAAATTATTTTGGCCAAATTTTGAGGTGGGGTCACTTCTGGAAAACCAAAAATGATGTAAAAAAATTGTAAACTTCGCAAACCTGAATCAAAATTTTTCATGTGCTTATTTATCAGTATAAACAAGCTATGCTTTTAAAAGATAAAAGGACTAAAAAAATTAGTGCTGGATATTTCTAGAGATGAACAAAATGAAAAACTAAACACCAGTGTAATTTTGCATAGGAGTCATTATTGATGTAGAGAATTTTCTAATAGAGATGCAAGGTGTCCTTGGAAAATCATTGAAATAAAACAACATCTGACCATGAGAAATGGTGTCGGGATTGCAGTAAGAAAAAGTCAATTATAGACATTCACAATGAATAGGATTAAATATTAAACACATATCTGTAGAGACCACAGCAGTGGTCTAGTGGTAGAGCATCCACCTCACGTGCAGAACGTTGGATCATACCAAAGACTTGAAAAATGGTACTTAAAGCTTCCTCGCTTGGTGCTCAGCATTAAGAAGATAGTTCTAGGTCTGGTCGGCCCAGTGTCAGCATAATGCGACTGGGAGGGGTATCATATACCAATATACATGTATGTGGCAAACCATAATGCTTCAGTGTGGCAAATAAACACTATCACGATATAACTGAAAAGTTGTTGAAAGCAATGCTAAACACCATACAACAACATGTCAATAAACAATTTGAGCTTTTCAAGCAATTTTGTTTCTGATTGATTTATTTTATAGCAAATAATGTTGTCAGGTATAAATTCTGAACATATTAAATATTCTTCAAACTTTCCAGTGGAAACTGCAAAAATTAGAAAGGACAAACCTGATTGCTTGACAGATTCACCATCCCCGCAACTACGAGGCGTAGGTGGGGCATCACTGTCCTTTCTCCTTGGTGTGCCAGTCCCACTTGAACGACGGGGCTGCTTTGACCAACAGCATGAACACAGATATTTGGGGAATATCTCAATGTTTGATAATTTCTTTCGAAACATTTTTTTAGTACAGTTCTTAGATGAGAGAAGTTCCAAGCTTTATTTTACACATGTACTCATTTTTTATAAATCACTTTTTCATTCCATCTGAAGTTGCAGACTACATTATTAAAATCATTTTGTTTAAACCATTAGCAACATGTTGTCAATTCATCCGAGCACAGCATATTCTGTTTAAAATAGTAGCGCATTTCCACTTGACAACTCATTAAAATATCCAGCTTAATTCTTTCATTTCATAACACCATTAGCATGAATTTACCACTTTTTCCAATTCACAATAGCGTTTTTTTCAATTCAATTTATAGTACCAGTAATACAATATTTAGCTTTCCCAGCAAAATTGCTACGTGTAAATTTTCTATTGAATTTTCCTACAGGATACATACCGCAGCAGTTACATAACCTGATGAATATCTTGTCTAATTAACATTCCTCCACATATCATCCATAAAACAGTAAAAAGCTTTGAATTCTTATTATTTCCTTGATTCCTGCCTAATCACGATTTGTTTGACTGTCAGCGTTCAATTCCACTGAAAATAGGAATTATTTAGCACGCCTTTCATTATGCTGATGTTCCTTCGTTGTTGCAGGCTATCTATTATTTAGCAAAACACTGTTTATGACACACCAAACAGCCATTTATCTACATAATAGCCATCTGACTATCAATTACGATAACATCTAACCATGATATTGTGTCATGACAAGAAAATTAAGCAACCATTTATTTTATACCCAGCTGTAAGTAATAATAATCAATCAATCAATCAATCAATCAATCAAATCTGAGGATTTATAATTACAACTCAATACAATTATTACTGAACTTCTGGATGAATCCCACTATCTGCCTATAAAGGGAGTATATCTGGGAATAAAAAGCTATAAATATCTTAAAAAATTAAATAATTATTAAAATGGAAAGAATTTAGCTTTAAATGTCTTAAGAAATAAAATAAATATTAAATGGATCATTATCATCAATAAATAAATAAAATCTGAATTGTTTTGTATGTCAAATCTACCAAAACCTGACAAAATCAACATTTAAATTGGAGTGGTAAACTTGAAAAGAAATCTTCATTCTAAAAATAGACAGTACATAAACACATATTGACAACCTTCACATCGTCATTCTGACTCTTTCTAAGATGAAACAATTTTTGTAAACCCGTATAATAGATCAAATTCAAATAAAAATGAAAACACGTGACTCTTTAATACATCACAAAATATATTTCCATTTTAAGCAGGAAATGTATTTTAGTCAAAACCGGGCATATAGCCGAATTAGGAAATCACTTTTCAATATACTATTTTGGTATGTTTAAATAGATATTCTTTTGGCAATATGGGGTCAGTGGGTATATATAGGCATGATATATTGGAAAAAAATGTTTTTAGCCAATTTTAAAATTTTAAAAAATCCTAATATATTCCCTTTAAGATTAAAAAAATGAAATATAAAAATTAATGAAACCAAACCAAGTACTCAATCAAATAAATATCAATCACAATGTAGACCTGTAAGTTAAATAAGCTTTATCTAAGATGGCAGCAAGTTTTTAGTCATATCGCGACAGTGTCTTCTTGAGACAGTATTTTATGCACTGCCACACTTGAATATCATGCTGCAGACATATGGTATGATACCCCACCCAGTCAAATTATACTGGCACAGGGCTGACCAGACCTAGAACTATCCTTTGAATGCTGAGCACCAAGCAGGAAACTTCTAGTACCATTGTCAAGTCTTTGGTATGACCTTGCTGGGGATCAAAGCCAAGACCTTCCTCTGCTCTACGACTAGACCACTGCTGCAGTCTGTTTGGCAAGTCAAACAATGCCTAACATAAGCTTTAACTGAACTTTTATATTGAATACACTTACTCAAAATCTGAAAGCAGTCTGTCAATCAAATCCAGATCATAACCAAACCACAAGCAAACAAAACCATAATTCTTGCCAAACCATGGCTAATGAGTATGGTTTGCACTGTCAAACCATGATGGACATGTACACCACAAGCATTTTGTTACGTTGAATCAGTATTTTTTCATCCTTTAAGTGTGTGCATGAGCCAGATTGTATTTTAAAAATGTAAAGTCATATCATGACAGTGTCCACATAAGGCAGTTTGGGAAATAAATGTAAAATAAATTGATAAAAAAAAAAGGTCATATTATATATAAGCAGCTGACAAAACCTACAATTGACATGTAGATGTTGAATATCAAGCTCCTCATGGAACCATTTCAAGTCTTAAGTATGATCCAAGTACCTCATGCGCAAACAGTCCGCCACCAGAACATTGGTGGCACTGAGAGGGACTGCTTTCATTTACGGGTGACATGTGAAATTACAAAAAATGCACATAAATTGTCTTTAAATACCCTGTAGTTTCACAGCTATGTCTACTTAACCATTTACTCCATACATATGTGTTTTCCTGCACCAATCACAGAAGGCTTTATAAACATAATTCACCAAATAATTCAAAAGCTTTCTATATTAGTTGTCCAAAGGTGTCTATATTAGAGGTGTCCAAAGGTGTCTATATTAGGTGTCCAAAGGTGTCTATATTAGAGGTGTCAAAAGGTGTCTATATTCGAGGTATCCAAAGGTGTCAATATTATAGGTGTCAAAAGGGGTCTATATTAGAGGTGTCAAAAGGTGTCAATATTAGAGGTTTCCAAAGGTGTCTATGTTAGAGGTGTCCAAAGGTGTCTATATTAGAGGTGTCCAAAAGTGTCTATATTAGAGATGTCCAAAGGTGTCTATATTAGAGGTGTTCAAAGGTGTCTATATTAGAGGTGTCAAAAGGTGTCTATATTAGAGGTGTCAAAAGGTGTCTATATTAGAGGTGTCAAAAGGTTTTATATTAGAGGTGTCGAAAGGTGTCTTTATTAGCGGTGTCAAAAGGTGTCTATATTAGAGGTGTCAAAAGGTGTCTATATTAGAGGTGTCCAAAGGAGTCTATATTAGAGGTGGCTAAAGGTGTCTATATTAGAGGTGTCGAAAGGCCTCTATATTAGAGGTGTCAAAAGGTATCATTATTAGAGGTGTCAAAAGGTGTCTATATGAAGTTAAGGGTTAAGTACTTAAGACATTTTTTGGCCAGATTTGAGCTCACATCCAAGCACATACAAACCATGAAAGAGGAAATCATTGAAAAAATACTTGAAGTCATAATTTTTATATAAGTTTAATAATTTAATTAAAAGTCATCAAAGGGCAAAACTTATATTCCTTATAATAAAACTGTCCTCTTGAAGAAATAAATTCAATACACAATTATTAACTTTTTTAAAAAAAAGACATACAATACACAATATAAACCATGCAATCAACCTGGAGCCCCACTTGATTGTACATGTAGTTCACAAACCTGGAGCACCACTTGATTGTAGTTAACAAACCTGGAGCCCCACTTGATTGTACATGTAGTTCACAAACCTGGAGCACCACTTGATTGTAGTTAATAAACCTGGAGCCCCACTTGATTGTAGTTCACAAACCTGGAGCCCCACTTGATTGTAGTTCACAAACATGGAGCCCCACTTAAGTGGTGTTCACAAACCTGGAGCCCCACTTGAGTGTTGTTCACAAACCTGAAGCCCCACTTAAGTGGTGTTCATGAACCTGGAGCCCCACTTACTTGGTGTTCACAAACCTGGAACCCCACTTGATTGTAGTTCACAAACCTGGAGGCCCACTTAAGTGGTGTTCACAAACCTGGAGCCCCACTTGATTGTATTTCACAAACCTGGAGCCCCACTTAAGTGGTGTTCACAAACCTGGAGCCCCACTTGATTGTAGTTCACAAAACTGGAGCCCCACTTGATTGTAGTTCATAAACCTGGAGCCCCACTTAAATCGTGTTCACAAACCTGGAGCCCCACTTGATTGAAGGTCATAAACCTGGAGCCCCACTTGATTGTAGGTCATAAACCTGAAGCCCCACTTGATTGTAAGTCACAAAGCTGGAGCCCCACTTGATTGTAGGTCATAAACCTGAAGCCCCATTTGATTGTAGGTCACAAACCTGGAGCCCCACTTAAGTGGTGTTCACAAACCTGGAGCCCCACTTGAGTGTTGTTCACAAACCTGGAGCCCCACTTGAGTGTTGTTCACAAACCTGGAGCCCCACTTGATTGTAGTCCACAAACCTGGAGCCCCACTTGAGTGTATGTCACAAACCTGGAGCCCCACTTGATTGTAGTCCACAAACCTGGAGCCCCACTTGAGTGTATGTCACAAACCTGGAGCTCAACTTGAGCAAAGTTCACAAACCTGGAGCCCCACTTGAGTGTTGTTCACAAACCTGGAGCCCCACTTGATTGTAGTCCACAAACCTGGAGCCCCACTTGAGTGTATGTCACAAACCTGGAGCCCCACTTGATTGTAGTCCACAAACCTGGAGCCCCACTTGATTGTAGTCCACAAACCTGGAGCCCCACTTGAGTGTATGTCACAAACCTGGAGCTCAACTTGAGCAAAGTTCACAAACATGAAGCCCCATTTGAGTGTAGTTCACAAACCTTGAGTCCAACTTGATTGTAGGTCACAAACCTGGAGCCCCACTTAAGTGGTGTTCACAAACCTGGAGCCCCACTTGAGTGTTGTTCACAAACCTGGAGCCCCACTTGAGTGTTGTTCACAAACCTGGAGCCCCACTTGAGTGTTGTTCACAAACCTGGAGCCCCACTTGATTGTAGTCCACAAACCTGGAGCCCCACTTGAGTGTATGTCACAAACCTGGAGCCCCACTTGATTGTAGTCCACAAACCTGGAGCCCCACTTGATTGTAGTCCACAAACCTGGAGTCCCACTTGAGTCGTGTTCACAAACCTGGAGCCCCACTTGAGTGTATGTCACAAACCTGGAGCCCCACTTGATTGTAGTCCACAAACCTGGAGCCCCACTTGATTGTAGTCCACAAACCTGGAGCCCCACTTGATTGTAGTCCACAAACCTGGAGCCCCACTTGATTGTAGTCCACAAACCTGGAGCCCCACTTGAGTGTATGTCACAAACCTGGAGCTCAACTTGAGTAAAGTTCACAAACATGAAGCCCCATTTGAGTGTTGTTCACAAACCTGGAGCCCCACTTGATTGTAGGTCACAAACCTGGAGCCCCACTTAAGTGGTGTTCACAAACCTGGAGCCCCACTTGAGTGTTGTTCACAAACCTGGAGCCCCACTTGAGTGTTGTTCACAAACCTGGAGCCCCACTTGAGTGTTGTTCACAAACCTGGAGCCCCACTTGATTGTAGTCCACAAACCTGGAGCCCCACTTGAGTGTATGTCACAAACCTGGAGCCCCACTTGATTGTAGTCCACAAACCTGGAGCCCCACTTGATTGTAGTCCACAAACCTGGAGTCCCACTTGAGTCGTGTTCACAAACCTGGAGCCCCACTTGAGTGTATGTCACAAACCTGGAGCCCCACTTGATTGTAGTCCACAAACCTGGAGCCCCACTTGATTGTAGTCCACAAACCTGGAGCCCCACTTGATTGTAGTCCACAAACCTGGAGTCCCACTTGAGTCGTGTTCACAAACCTGGAGCCCCACTTGAGTGTATGTCACAAACCTGGAGCCCCACTTGATTGTAGTCCACAAACCTGGAGCCCCACTTGATTGTAGTCCACAAACCTGGAGCCCCACTTGATTGTAGTCCACAAACCTGGAGTCCCACTTGAGTCGTGTTCACAAACCTGGAGCCCCACTTGAGTGTATGTCACAAACCTGGAGCCCCACTTGATTGTAGTCCACAAACCTGGAGCCCCACTTGATTGTAGTCCACAAACCTGGAGCCCTACTTGATTGTAGGTCACAAACCTGGAGCACCATTTGATTGTAGGTCACAAACAAACCTGGAGCCCCATTTGAGTGTAGTTCACAAGACTGCAGACACACTTGATTGTAAGTCACAAACCTGGAGCCCCACTTGATTGTAGGTCATAAACCTGGTGCCCCATTTGATTGTAGGTCACAAACCTGGAGCCCCACTTGATTGTAAGTCACAAATCTGGAGCCCCACTTGATTGTAGGTCATAAACCTGGAGCCCCATTTGATTGTAGGTCACAAACCTGGAGCCCCATTTGATTGTAGTTCACAAACTTATCATTATGACTCAAAGTTTTTTCCAGACAGAGCCATACATAATAGTAATAATTGTGGGACTATTCTATAATGGGTTGCAATTACCGTCAGTTAAATTGAGAATGATTATGGTGGCGGCATGCCTTATCTGGATGGATCTAAGATTTTGGATTGGGTGAGATCCACCAACTTAAAGGTGGGTCCAATATACGATACGAGTATACATTTAAGTGGTGAAGTACCTTATACAGAAAAGAGAAAGAAGAAGAAGAAGATAGTACAATTGATGTGTTTTTGCTGGAACAGTGTCAATATTTTGGACCTCCTACCCCGCTCTCTGGATATGCCAGTGCCTTAAGGCATATT
The DNA here is from genome assembly GCA_029582155.1 of Panopea generosa. NCBI lineage: Eukaryota > Metazoa > Mollusca > Bivalvia > Adapedonta > Hiatellidae > Panopea > Panopea generosa. The sequence goes on from CM055897.1 coordinate 17,785,231, forward strand.
AGTGCATAAAAAATAACCCAACTTACAGATAAGTCATTGCAATTCCAGGTTCCTCCCTGGTGATTTTTTTATTTAAATATGAAATTAATCATTTATATACGAGAAGGGGTCCAAGACCCCCTGTCCCCCTCTCTGAATATGTCAGCCCCTAAAGGCATATTGGTGCATACAAAATAACCCGGATAGCTCATTTCAATTCAGGTCTTCTTTTTGGTGATTTTTTATTAAATATAAACATATGAGAAGGGGTTCAAGACCCCCTGTCCACCTCTCTGAATATGTCAGCCCCTAAAGGCATATTGGTGCATACAAAATAACCCGAATAGCTCATTGCAATTCCAGTTTCCTTTTTGGTGATTTTTTAACAAATATAAACATTAATAATTATGACACTCCAGTGACTTCTCTCCCAGAATATCCATTATTCTGAAACGGAATGGGTGAAAAAAGATAATTTAAAATGTGCAAGTGAATATTTATAATAATTATTCATGTAAGTGGCTTTCCTTCATCTTGCAGTCATGAATTTTACTTGCTAATTGTACTTCATTGCATCGCTTTCCATCCCTTCATAATGCTTTTAGCATTGCTTTCAACTATTTTTCAATAATTTGATTGCTTAAAGGGATTATATTGGCAAGTAACACAAACACGCTTTTAATCCAGACTTTTCCTGTATGCAGTGTGCACAAAATAATGCTTATGTATTGACTTATAACTTTTATTTACTTGAAAGTTATCAAATTAACACTAACTGAATTTTGGCCAAAACTTTAATACGTCCCGCAATAAAGTATTGCGCAATGTTTACATTGAACTCCGTAAACTTCCCGAACAAAGCCTCGAAAACAAGATCGGGAACGAGTCTTCACGATGTTATCCGATGATTGATCGGAAACCCAAAAGCGGTTCGTTGGAAATGGCGATTGTAAACAAAAACAAAAATGTGGCTTCAGAAACCCGATGTTTGTAATAAAGAGGTTACACAATTAGACACTTTAGACGCATATAAGTTATAAGTGTATTTTCATGCTGGGCGTGTGTATTTAGGACAGGGAATTGACGGTAATAAACCAATATAATCCCTTTAAGACAGCATTCTTTATGCTCTGTCTGTCTGTCTGTCTGTCTGTCTGTCTGTCTGTCTGTCTGTCTGTCTGTCTGATGTGTTGTATCCTTGACCAAAATACTCTACCTAGGAAAACGTCAAGATTTTTTTGCACAAACTTGTTTCACAATTGATGCAAAGTAAAAAAAGCTTGAGTTTCTTGTACCATGAGTCTAGTATGACTTGGCCAGGGAGTGAATGCTGAAATTCTTTGTGTGTGGCTTTGCATCTCAAATAATATCAGCCATCTCAATTTTTACATAATAAATTGTCAAAACTTTAACATCCTTGCAAATACCATGGTTGCATATGATTAAGTTTTCATCATTTGTTATTGAGACAGAATTGTGTGAAATTAACGTTCAGTTTCCTGGTGTAATGCAGCACCACTTTTTTGTTTCAAAGCACTTCAAATTTTAATCGTTGGATTTCAATCTGTTTTGAAAAAGTTCTAAATTTTTTTATCGTTCTTTGTTTCTGGGATGTATTTTAAATGAGGGTGAACAATGTGGGAGACGGAAGAAGCACCATTTACATCTAAGGTTTCGATGGAGAAAACTAAACAGCCTTTGATGTTGTGTTGTATTGGTTGAATGGGGAAACCATGTAGAATATCGGTGATGGGGAGAGTGTCAGATCACTGTCTCTTGATTGGTATGATAATGTATGTATTATGTTCAGCCAGTTTAACAAAAAAAATGTTTAAATGGAATGAATGAGTGTATTATAGCATGTTGACACATAAAAAGGTTGTCATTTTGTATGCACAAACTGTTTTTTTGTTTTTTTTAATGGAAACATTAATTTAGATTTATAGTAATTTATTTTTGTTGATTGTGAAATAATTCTCTTTTCTGGGTAGAACCAGTACTGAGTGTTGTTTCTAAGACTTTAATACATGTAGTTTCATCCTGAGACAAAAACCAAGCCTCTGTCATCAGCGTCCAACACCCTGTTTGTCCACAACATCTTCACCCATGTATTGTTAATTACCTCAAGATGCCAATGTCACTGATAATGTAAACAAGTTCTATTGTTTACCTCAAGATGCCAATGTCACTGATAATGTAAACAAGTTGTATTGTTTACCTCAAGGTGCCAATGTCACTGATGATGTAAAGAAATAATATTGTTTACTTCAAGGTGCCAATGTCACTGATAATGTAAACCAATTCTGTTGTTTACCTCAAAATGTCAATGTCACTGATAATGTAAACAACTTGTATTGTTTACCTCAAGGTGCCAATGTCACTGATAATGTAAACAAGTAATATTGCTTACCTCAAGGTGCCAATGTCACGGATAATGTAAACAAGCTGTATTGTTTACCTCAAGATGCCAATATCACTGATAATGTAAACAAGTTCTATTGTTTACCTCAAGATGCCAATGTCACCGTAATTTTAACTAGTTGTATTGTTTACCTCAAGATGTCAATGTCACTGATAATGTAAACAAGTTGTATTGTTTACATCAAGATGCTAGTGTCACTGATAATGTAAATAAGTTGTATTGTTTACCCAAAGATGTCAATGTCATTGATAATGTATATAAGTTGTATTGTTCACATCAAAATGCCAATGTCACTGATAATGTAAACAAATTGTATTGTTTATCTCAAGATGCTAATGCCACTGATAATGTAAACAAGTTGTATTGTTTACCTCAAGATGCCAATGTCACTGATAATTTAAACCAGTTGTATTGTTAACCTCAAGATGCCAATGTCTATGATAATGTTAACAAATGGGCTTCTTGTAAAAAAATTCAAAGGAGAGATCAGCAATCTAGTTAACTAGGGTAAAATTTTGGTAAAATAAACTTACATGTTCACATAGACAAATTGGACAAAAATAAAGACTTTTTTCCCAACCAATACTTCGATTTGCACTATCACTCTATTCACACAAATATAACATCGATCGATTTGTATAAAAATATTATATTAGCGAATACACTAGTGGCAATGCCAACGTAGTTGGGTTTTGGATCCTCTACTGAGAATGCACAGCAGCCCATTCTTGACTGCTATCTGTAGCTTAAAATTGTAAACGAAATGCAGTCAGTACAAGTCAACTACTATAGAATGAATTTGTTGTTTTTTTAATGGGGTTTAACGCCATTTTCAACACATTTCAGGGTTGTTTAATTATGGCATATCCAGTTTTACTGGTTGAGGAAGACCTCAGACTGATTCAGACTGAGTAGAACCACATCCTTCCACATTTAGTAACTGGAAACTTTGTTGCATAAAGTTTTTTTGAGTGGGCGGGACTCGAACCTACCACCTTAGTGAGAGGTTAGTGATCTTGAGATGGCGCCTTAGACCACTCTGCCACGGAGGACACTTATAGAGAGGACCTCACCAATAATACTGAAACTGACAATGGTAACAGAGTAAAATTAACTGATAGTTCTGAGACGATTTCCTTCGAAAAATTTCTAAAACACTGAGATTAAACACAATTGGAGAAGGAAAACCTCAGCTGCCAATATTGTTTTTTTTCTTGTTTTTGTAATTTAATGGAGTCTAACATCACAACCTTCAACAGGCGATCTATATGAGTGCATTATAATTATCACTATTTAACATTTTGTGGAGCGTGTGGTCCAGTGGTAGAGCATGGCTCCATGATCCGAAGGTCATGTGTTCAACCCTCCATCACAGCTATGTGTGGTGCCCTTGAGCAAACACTTTTTAGGATATACTTATTACTGGTTCTACCCAGGAAGACTTTAAACGTGATTTGTATAAGTTGTAATAACTTGTTTTACAGCCGAAGTGACATAAGTAAGTTTAAACTAAACATTTATCCTTAAAATATATAAATACAAATATGATCTTGAATTGATTGATTGATTGATTGATTGATTGATTGATTGATTGATTGATTGATTGATTGAATGATTGACTATTTAGTGTTATTTTATGCCATCGAGGGCTAACAAATGGTCAGTTAGCCTTACCACTGTTTCCTGGGATCCTGAAAGATTAACCAGTAATCGAGCACACCCCATTTCCGCAAGTAACATATAACTTCTCCACTTGAATCAGTGGTGAGAGATGAATGATAATGAGACTCAATGTTGTATATCCATCATCAAGGAGACTGTTGAATTTGAAAGCAAATGCTAAATAGAAAATGATATTTAAAAAATACTATAAAAAATGTTGCTGTGCAAATACATTGTACTAGTATAGATAAAAACTTTGAGTATTTGAATAAAAAAAACAATGCTGGTGATTTATATATATCATTATATATATCAAACACCTTACAAATTGGAATATTATTCTGACTTAAAGTTTGAAATTGAACATGATATTTTGGATGCTAACCAAAAATTATCAAATCTTACCGAACATGGAAATCACCAGGGTGACTTCAATTTAGTGAAACTAGCAAATATTCCAATATATTGTCTGCTTGTGGGATATTATCATTTTTTTATCCCACAGGCTGACACATAAACAAACTTGTGCTCTCAATGCAACTTCACTGTCAAGCAGTCATAATCGCACGCGGCGGCCACACACGCTAATGATAACCCGATTTTGAAATCCATCCCTTCCTGTTTTAAATTCAAATCAAACAATAAAATTGATAATTTCTGTCCAATTTAGCTACTTCAAATGATTGATAAGACATAATTATACAACAAACAGAAGATTTCAGCCAAATTTAGTAAAATGTTTACCAAATATTCACATTCAAACTTAGTGAAAGTTTTTTTTGGTTTAGTATAGATAAGAACTTTGATGCAGCCCATACACATTTGTTAATTATTCAAATTTGCTCTGATCTAGATAAAGGAGCTTGGGGAAATCTTTAAAACTGTTAAGTGTTTAGGTTTGTTCAGTTCTCAATTATACAGCTAGATGCAACTCTGAGAGAATAATTGAAAGAACTCTCAAAATTGAGAATGAGTACACATGAGTTACTAATAGAAACTTTAAAGTGATGTTATTTCAAACCGAAATTGCCTCGTGAAATTTAGAGAATACTTGTATGTTGTAATTATATCAAAGATGAAGAACAATTTATTCTAAATATAGAAATGAATTGTTTACATATATTTCAATGTCAATCCATCATCTTTTGCACAACCACACGCTGATGAATTGTTTACATTTTTGAAACGAAAACTTAACCCGCTGTTAATGTTGAAGAATGTCAACATATACACTGTATGTAGTTATATATCCATATGTCTAACTTTGTTTTTGTTTGTTTTGTTTTTCATAGTGCAAATACTTTGTATTTATTCTATGTATGGAAGAGAGCTGCTGTACTATGTGTTTTTTCTGAATAAAATATTCTATTCTATTCTATTCTTCTCTACTCTACTCTACTCTACTCTACTCTACTCTACTCTACTCTACTCTACTCTACTCTACTCGACTCTACTCGACTCTACTCGACTCTACTATACTCGACTCTACTCTCTATTCTATTCTATTCTATTCTAGGATGAGTTTTGTTCCAATTCAGAGAAGATGAACATTTCTAGTTCAAAGTATGATATTATCTGGATGACTTCTCAGACAACGGACAATATAAATGAAAAAAGATATCACTGTGAATCAGCCAAAATGCTGACATATGGAACTCAATAAACAGTATGATCTATTGAATTATTTCTATGGTTATCCACTGGCACTGAAACATTCTATTTCCTTTTAGATTAATACTCACAGTGAATTTAACAGTAACGCCTTTGTTTTGAGTTTTAGAGTTTTGACTCTGTATTCAAAATATACTCCATAATTTTTATATTAAGATGATTATCTTTAGAATATTGTCCAAATTCATATACATGTACATGTATTCCTTCCTGTCCATGAAATTATGGAAAATACTTGAGTTTTACAACATGAGGTATGTGAAATCAATATTGATACCATAACACAGAGTACCTATATCACATATGCCTATACCTAAACCAGAATTGAAACATGACCTTTGACACTTGAATTCAACACAAATCCATCACATCCAGAAGAAATTTTTATCCAAAGACAATTTTCAACCACTTTCAATAAACTGGGCAATTTTGGCATCAGCCAAGAACTTCCTTTGCCCAAATCTGCTGCAGACGAGATTGTTCCGTGGAACCACAAACATATCAAATGGGACAACAATCAATCCAATAAGACATCTAACATGGTATCTGCATCATACTGAAATATCACAATCATAATGGTGGCTCATTTTGAGTTGGATCTCATTAAAAATGTATCCAAAATTCACAATATCCCAAATATAATTCCATTATCCTATAAAAGATATACAGGCTATTTTCCCCTCCATGATCTCTGGAGCTTTGATCATGCCAATTTTGTAGCAGATATCAAGCAGACAAATATCTGACTCGTGCTGTAAAAGTATTACAAGTACTAATGGACGACAGTTTAAAACCGCCCTGGGCTGTTGCTGTGACCTGTTGCTTTGATGCTAAGAAAATCATAAAGCATCATAATAATAGATTTTCATTTTTGGAGTTTCGGAGTTTCTTATTTTCAACCTTGCCACCATTTTCATTCATGTTGTCATGGATAAGATATTGTTGGTGACAGGACTGTTGTATGGCCAATTCAATCTCTCTCAGGTTTCCTTGTTGTATGGCCAATCCAATCTCTCACAGGTTTCCTTGTTGTACAGCCAATTCAATTTCTCCCAGGTGTCCTTGTTGTACAGCAATCCAATCTCTCCAAGGTTTCCTTGTTGTATGGCAAATCCAATCTCTACAAGGTTACCTTGTTGTGCAGCCAATCTTATCTCTCCCAGGTTTCCTTGTTGTATGGCCAATCTCTCCCAGGTTTTATTTTTATACAGCCAATCAAATCTCTCGCAGGTTCCTTGTTGTATGGCAATCCAATAATCCTATCTCTCCCAGGTCCTTTGTTGTATGGCAATCCAATCTCTCCCAGGTTCCTTGTTGTATGGCCAATCTCTCCCAGGCTCCTTGTTGTATAGCCAATCTCTCCCAGGTTCCTTGTTGTATGGCCAATCTCTCCTAGGTTTTCTAGTTCTTCAGTCAATCACTCCCAGGTCCCTTGTTGTATGGCCAATTTCTCCCAGATTTTCTTGTTCTACAGCTAATCTCTCCCAAGTTTCCTTGTTCTTTGGCCAATCTCTTCCAGGTTTCCTTGTTGTACGGCTTATCTCTCCAAGGTTTCCTCATTCTACAGCCAATCTCTCCTAGGTTTTCTTGTTGTTTGGCCAATCTCTCCCTCAGGTTTCCTTGTTGTACAACAATCCAATCTGTCCCAGGTTGCCTTGTTGTACGGTCAATCCAATCTCTCTCAGGTTTCCTTGTTGTATGACCAATCCAATCTCTCCAAGATTTCCTTGTTGTACAGCCAATCCAATCTCTCCCAGGTGTCCTTGTACAGAATCCAATCTCACCAAGGTTTCCTTGTTGTATGGCCCATCCAATCTCTCCAAGTTTTCCTTGTTGTATGGCCAATCCAATCTCTACAAGGTTTCCTTAGTGTATAGCCAATCTTATATTTCCCAGGTTTCCTTGTTGTTTGGCCAATCTCTCCCAGGTTTCCTTTTTGTACAGCCAATCCAATCTCTCCCTGGTCCCTTGTTGTATGGCAATCCAATCTCTCCCGGGTTCCTTGTTGTATGGCCAATCTCTCCCAGGTTCCTTGTTGAATGGCCAATCTCTCCTAGTTTTATAAGTTCAACAGCCAATCACTACCAGGTCTTTGTTGTATGGCCAATTTCTCCCAGATTTTCTTGTTCTATAGCTAATCTCTCCCAAGTTTCCTTGTTGTATGGCCAATCTCTCCTAGGCTTCTGTTGTATGGCTAATCTTTTCCAGGTTTTCTTGTACGGCTTATCTCTCCAAGTTTTCCTCATTCTACAGCCAATCTCTTCTAGGTTTTCTTGTTGTATGGCCAATCTCTCTCTCAGGTTTCTTTGTTGTAAGGCCAGTCTCTCCCAGGTTTCTTTGTTGTATTGCTAATCTCTCCCTCAGGCTTCCTTGCTGTAAGGCCAATCTTTCCCATGTGTCCTTGTTGTAATGCTAATCTCTCTCCAGTTTCCTTATTCTACAGACAATCGCTTCCAGATTTCCTTGTATGGCCGATCTCTCCCCCTGTTTCCTTGTTGTAATACAATGTCCAAACTCTCCTAGGTTTCCTTGTTGTATGGCCAATCTCTCTCAGAAATCCTCATTCTGCAACCAGTCTCTTCAACTTTTCCTCATATTACAGACAGTCTCTCCAAGGTTTCCTTACTCTATGGCAAATCTCTCCAAGATTTCCTCATTCTGCAGTCAATCTCTCTCAGATATTCTTGTTGTATGGCCAATCTCTTCTAGGTTTCTTTGTTCAATAGCCAATCTCTCACAGGTTTCCTTGTTGTATGACCAATTTTTCCCAGATTTCCTTGTTTTACAGCCAATCTCTATTGCAACGTCAAGTGGTAGAGTCCACAATGCATATGGAATATCTTGGGTATGATCCCATAGACTTGACAAATAATACTACCTAGCTTGGAACTCAACATTTAGAGGATGGTCTCAGTGTCAGTATATGGTGACTGGGTGGGGAGGGGGGGGGGGGGGGGGTTATCATAGCATGTGGTTGCAACACATAATTCAAGCAAGGCAGCGATTAGAACATTTCATCAAGTAGACACCACTAAATTGTGGTGTGACTAAAATATGTTGAATGCTATACATTATACAATACAAAACATTGACAAAAGTAAGATACAGACCCTGGTAGAGATTGGTATAATGTGTGTAATGGTAATATTTTGTACTGACAGAGAAGCAGACTGATTGTAAAAAGAAAGTCCAAACTCTGTTGCTATGACATCAACAAACTCCTTATTATATTGATGTTTTATTTTTAATCATTCCTGATGATCACCTAACTCAATATCATTATTTCCTCTCACAAACTCATCAATCCATTTCTCCATCAAATATTCAGGATTCAAGAAACACTTAGCCCAATTAAGTTACTTCTTGTTTAATAATTGATAAAACTCCCTTCCAGGCATAGTTTTCTTCACCATATGAAACCAAATCACTCCACCTTGATGGTTTATGAGCCATGGCAAAAAAAAATCAACAATTACACTGAGAAAATGTATTTCCTGTTGTTTGAATGAAGTGATTTAGACGGGAAATAATTTTGGTTAAATCTCATTTGTTTATAATTATGGTCATGTGACAATTGGTCACTGTGGACAGTCAGTGAGCAATGAATAGTCATTCAGTGAAGGACAGTAGACGACTACGAACCTAGTTCTTGTTAGAATGTCTTTTCAGATAAACCCAGAATTCCATTGTTCATATTCTTAAGTTTAGAATTTGTATTTTGTAAAAATATGTGTTTTTGTTGGTATGATATTTAATATAAGGAAACATGTGTAGTCAGCTAAGTCCAATCACTATATTGATATTATAATAAATTGAATGAATTTATATTTGGTTTAGTATTATTTGAGATTTGGGAAAGTTAGGGGAACAGAATAGTATTCCAGGTAATAACTGAAGAAGTGAACATCAAGGTTTGCTTATTGATGTAATGTAGGTTAAACTTAGAAGCCCGGGGTTGCTGGCTCAGTTAACAGTGCAATCAATCCAGGGGTTACAAGTTCAAATCTTCACCTTGCAACAGTATCTGTGATGATTGGCAATGAACTTTGTTCTACGGCCATGAGTCTTCTATCTCTGAATTGAGGGTAAGTAGTCAATGCCTTGCAGAAATAAGGTGTGTCTAATACCGGTTAACCAATCAGCAGAGCCCAGGAATGATGATTAAGTGCACTAAGCACTGTTATATATATATATATATATATATATATATATATATATATATATATATGAAATACTGTCAAAACAAGGTGCAAAACCTCTGTCATTGTTTTCTATCACTTGGCATATGGTCCGATATTTAGGCCTAAAATTGAATTGTTGTTAAGAAAACCCACCCAGTCACATTATACTGACACCATGCCGACCAGACCTAAAACTATGCTATAAATGTTTAGCACCAAGCGAAGAAGCTTCTAGTACCATTTTTCAAATCTTTGGTATGACCTGACTGGTGATTGAACCCATGGTCATTCACAAATGAGGCAGACGCTTTACCCTATGCTCACCACTGGGGTTTATTGTTATGTTGTATGGTATGTAATTTATACACAAGAGAACTTTAATGGCCCTTAATTGTTCACCTGATGCAGGACAAGCTTACATTAAGGTAGCATTAGAAAATCTATAATTATGTTTGTGTAAAACTTCTTTCATGAAGTTCAATACTTTACCAATAAAAGAGGTAATCAGTTTTGTTTTCATATTTCAGAGGCAAATAGTAAATTAAGTGTTTACCCAGATCTTTTGCACATACCTCTACATACAAACACATATAAAGAATATGACTGTACCAAAAATATTACAAGTTGGTGAACATTTATATATATATATATATATATATATATATATATATATATATATAGTCAGTTATATAATATTGAGTAATAAGTCATAAAATGTTGAGTAGACAGTAGTGTTATATTAAGTAATTTTTATAATATTGAGTAGTAATTTATACAATATTGAGAAGTTATTTATATAATACTAAGCAACTATTTATATAAAACTGAGTTTTAATTTATATAATAATGAGCAGAAAATTAAATTATAATGAGTAGTAATTTATAAACTATTGAAAAGCTATGTATACAATATTGAGTAGTGATTTATATAATATTGAGTAGAATTTATATAACATTGAGTAGTGATTTATATAATATTGAGTAGTTATTAATATAACATTGAGTAGTTATTTATGTAATATTGAGTAGAAAATTATATAATATTGTGTAGAAAATTATATAATATTGAATAAAAAATTATATTATATTGAATAGAAATTACATAATATTGCATAGAAAATTATATAATATTAAATAGAAAATTATATAATGCAGAGTAGTCAGTAATTTAATGTTGAGTAGTCGACTTTGTTATGTTGAGTTGTGAGTTATGTTGAATTACCCAGTATGTTGTTGTGTGGTTGTTTTTTTGTTGTTTTTTTTATTTGTAATTTGTTTGTTTGTATGTCAGAGATATAATGTTGAGTCATAGTCAGTCATGTAAGATCAAGCAATTAACAGATTAACAATTCTGTTGATTTCAATCTGCATGATTCATTTTAAGAAGATTCAAGTAGATTTTCTCCCATGGAATGTTAATATTTCACAAATAAATGTCTTACAGAATTCAAATTAAATCAAATTTATCCAAGATACACAAATTACAATGTTTTGCTCTCAGACAACATCACAACCATGTCTCACACAATATAAATCTGATATCACAGAGGTAGTAGAAATTTAGGATGAGGCTAGAGTTCCAGACAAATCAATGCAACTATTTTTCAATTTACAACATTAGTTTATAGCTGGACCTGGTTTTAGTAGAAGCAGTTGCAATTTTAGATTTGCAAACATCACCAAGAGTACTATAACTGGTTGCAGAGAAACACATTAAGAATCCTGCATAAATCTTTATATAAAAAGTCCCTCAAGATCGCTGTAATCCAATGTTGTGAAAACCTTTATGTAGGAAATCATGAAGCCGTCATTGTAGTGTTAATATAGCGCCATCAGTTCCAAGTCAATGGGAAATAAGTGTTTGGTTTCCAAAACCTGTGGTTATCGAGAAATTCAAAAATGTTGCTATTGTCATGTATGAGAGTACTGTGGATAAATGCTGTAGGCAATCAAATAAAACTTGATAAAATTAGTGGTAACAGTGTTCTAAAACTTATTTTCTGTGAAAACTGTTGACAAGTGTCACTCTCACAATGTTTTTTGTTAAATATTACAAAAATTGTACACAAAATAATTGTATATTTAGTAAAACTATAATACTGTATTATATTTTATCCTATCACAGATGCTCTATCAATAAAACGATGCTGTCAAATGTAAGTGTTGAATTGCAGTATGTATATTACTGCAAACAAGTGGTATTAGTGTTGAATTGCAGTATGTATATTACTGCAAACATGTGGTGTTAATGTTGAATTGCAATATGTATATTACTGCAAACATGTGGGGTTAGTGTTGAATTGCAGTATGTATATTACTGCAAACAAGTGGCGTTAGTGTTGAATTGCATTATGTATATTACTGCAAACAAGTGGTGATAGTGCTGACTTGCAGTATGTATATTACTGCAAACAAGTGGTGATAGTGCTGAATTGCAGTATGTATATTACTGTAAACAAGCCATGAGTGTTGAATTGCAGTATATATTACTGTAAACAAGCCATGAGTGTTGAATTGCAGTATGTATATTACTGTAAACAAGCCATGAGTGTTGAATTGCAGTATATATTACTGTAAACAAGCCATCAGTGTTGACATGCAATATATATTAATACAAACACGCCATCAGTGTTGAATTGCAGTATGTATATTACTGTAAACAAGCCATCACTGTTGAATTGAAGTATGTATATTACTGTAAACAAGCCATCAGTGTTGAATTGAAGTATATAGCACTGCAAACAAGCCATTAGTGTTGACTCCGGTATATGTTACTGCAAACAAGCCATTAGTGTTGACTTGAAGTATATATTACTGTAAACAAGCCATCAGTGTTGAATTGCAGTATGTATATTACTGCAAACAAGCCATTAGTGTTGACTTGAAGTATATATTACTGCAAACAAGCCATTAGTGTTGACTTGCAGTATATATTACTGCAAACAAGCCATTAGTGTTGACTTGAAGTATATATTACTGCAAACAAGCCATTAGTGTTGACTTGCAGTATATATAACTGCAAACAAGTGGTGATAGTGTTGAATTGCAGTATGTATTAATGCAAACATGTCATAAGTGTTAAATTGCAGTATATATTACTACAAAGAAGTCATAAGTGTTGACTTGCAGTATGTATGACTGCAAAAAAGCCATAAGTGTTGACTTGAAGTATATATTACTGCAAACAAGCTGTTTGTGTTAAATTGCAGTATATATTACTGCAAACATGCCATTAGTGTTGACTGGACGTATATATTACTGCAAACAAGTCATAAGTGTTGAATTGCAGTATTTATTACTGCAAACAGAAGTAATTACTGTTGAATTGCAGTATGCATTACTGCAAACAAGCCATGAGTGTTGAATTGTAGTAAATTATTGCAAACAGAAGTCATTATTGTTGGATTGTAGTTTATTACTACAAACACATCATTAGTGTTTAATTGCAGTATATTATTGCATACACGGCATTAGTGTTGAATTGCAGCTTATCTTTGCCTTTAGGCCATAATAAATTAATTGCTGGATCATCATCCCTGCCCCCTAATTTTCATGATGCCCAAACCATTTTTATTTTCATTAAAATTAAATAAATGAAACGAAATAAATCACCATAAAATGAATATAACAAAAAAAAAAATTTCCAAAAAAAAAAAATCCTATTATATAAAAATTATTTTATTCGTTTCTATGGTGATTTATTTTACTGAACTTGAATATGGGGGGTTGTAGAGTTGGGGAGGGGGTTGTACAATCATGGGGTGGGGGGGTCAAGGCCACACGTCAAGTACCTGTGAAACTGTTCAACATTTGGATGCATTAAAAAGATAACCTATAATTTACATTGGCGCTTGGACATTCCCATCGCAATTTTAACTATACATTGGGCATTTATATCACAATTGTAACTGCATTACACATATCTATCACAATTTTACCTATGTATTGGCAATTTCAATCACAGTTTTTACATATACACTAAACATTTATATCACAATTTTTTTATATATAGTATATTTTAATAAACTTATTACCTATACATTGGACATAACTATCACAATTTCATCTATATATTGGGCATTTCCATTAAAATTTTACTTCTATGCTGGACATTTGTATCACAATTTTATCTATATATTGGGAATTTCCATCACAAGTTTGCCTCTGTATTTAACATTTCCATCACAGATTTACCGTATACTGGGCATTTCTATCACAATTTTACCTATAAAAATGACATTTCCATCACAATTTTCCTATTAAAAGGACATTTCCATCACAAAGCTTTACCAGTTAAAAGGTCATTTTCTTCACAAGTTTACCTCTACATTGGGCATTTCCATCACAAGTTTACCTCTACATTGGGCATTTCCATCACAAGTTTACCTCTACATTGGACAGTTCCATCACAAGTTTACCTCTACATTGGGCATTTCCATCACAAGTTTACCTCTACATTGGACAGTTCCATCACAAGTTTACCTCTACATTGGACATTTCCATCACAGGTTTACCTATACATTGGACAGTTCCATCACAAGTTTACCTCTACATTGGGCATTTCTAGCACAGGTTTACCTATACATTGGACAGTTCCATCACAAGTTTACCTCTACATTGGACATTTCCATCACAGGTTTACCTATACATTGGACAGTTCCATCACAAGTTTACCTCTACATTGGGCATTTCTAGCACAATTTTACCATTTAAAAGGACATAATAAAATTCCATCTAAATTTTACTATTTATAATGACATATTGATCACAAGTTAACTTCTAGATTTGGCACTTCCATCACATCTTTACCTATAGATTGGACATTTCTATCACACTTTAACCTATAGATTGGGCATTTCCATCACACTATTACCTATAGAATGGGCATTTCCATCACACTATTACCTATAGAATGGGCATTTCCATCACACTATTACCTATAAAATGGGCATTTCCATCACACTTTAACCTATAGATTGGGCATTTCCATCACATTTTCACCTATACATTGGAAATGTCCATTACACTTTTACCTATAGATTGGAAATGTCCATCACACTTTTACCTATAGATTGGGCATTTCCATTGCACTATTACCTATAGATTGGGCATTTCAATCCCAATTTTACCATTTAAAAGGACATTCATTTACTTATACATTTGACATTCCAGTCTTGTCCACCATGATATGATTACTGACAACAAAATACATGTAGTACAATCATCTTCCAATCTTCCAATAATTTTTCTCATCCTTGAATTATAAAATAAGCAATTACCAGAAATGTTCATCCAATTGTAAAATTCATTGATTGATCGTAATGTAATTCCAGCAGAAAGACAAAAATATATTTCTTTTATCATTTTTTAATATAATTATTATTATTTAATTAGTATAACTGAGGTTTGCCTATTCTGGTTCCCATTTCAGCTTCAAAATAAAGGCAACTTCAAAAATGGCAAGGACATTTGTGGAGATGGGAACCAGACCCAACAGAGGTTTGGTACAATGTCATATCTCTGTGTAGTGTGATTCAGGCCTAGTTAGCTTAGATGATAACACGTTTGACTACCAATCCAGGGGTGACCGGTCATGAGCTTTTTTCTTTATATGGCACCTTAGATCACCCAATGTTGGTTGGTACCAGAAATAGTCATTTAAGCGATATGAAAAACAACATAGAATCCCAACTCAACCACATTTTCTGTGATGATTGATATACAACATTGTATCTAATTGTCACTTGTCTCTCACTGCTGATTCGAGTAGGAAAGTTATCAGATACTTGCTGAGATGGGTGTGCTCGAGTACTGGTTAACCTTCCAGGATCACAGGAAAGAGTGGTTAGGTTAAATGATTGTCTGTTAGCCCTCGATATTAAAATGACCCTAAATAATCAATCAATCAATCAATCAATCAATCAATCAATCAATATGCAGGGAGTGACAATCAGGGGTACTTCACTGTCTAAGAGAGTAACTGTAGTTATATTATGAAAGAAAGCTTACATATCATAACTGTGTAATTAGTTGCAAAATACTTACTGAAGAATTGCAAAAGTGTTCATTGAATAATGCTCAGTGACTGATATATCAACTAGAAATGTGTCTTATCTATATGAATGCCCCACCCCCTCATTATTGATGGGAAATCAATTTGGTACTGTAAATAAAACTGAAAAGGGGCCATAACTCCTGTAAAATTTGACCTATGTTGACAAATATCAAACTTGATCTGCGTTTTATAATTATACAGTAGCCATAAACCCAATATGCTATTTTGAAACTACGGCATTCTACTTTTAGATGGAACCTACAGTATTAGGGATGACAGCGCATTTATCTGTTACATACATTATACAATACAAAAGATTCAATATTAATATGTTAACTGTATTGGATGAGTACAATTATTAATAGAATGAAGTAGTTTCACAATAGCGTAATTGGTTAATTAATGCCAACTATTGACAAAACAAGTTATTGATACAAACCGAACCAAATTTTTACCTTGGGCAGATGAACAGACAAAAAAACGAACAAACAGGTGTTCTAACAAAGGGTATTTAAGTGGCTTCTATGCACACCACAGATGTTTTAGCCACATAAAGGCATTTTTTTTAGCCACATAATTTTTTTAAATATTTTTCAACCGTCCAAAACCAATACTAACCCTAAACCCTAGACTCTATGATATCCATTTTTGTGTTGATGAACCAAGGAATTATACAGAGAAGGAAAGACAACTGATTGAGATTGTGTGAGCGCTTGCATATTCACGCAAAATCTCGTTTTTAATTATCTTAACTTCAATTCATCCCAGGAACACAAAGCAAAATTCTTACACTGTAGAATGAAATTGTCATCAAAACAATACCATTCCCAGAAATGTGTGTTTAAATTTTTTGCATTCTGCATGGTTCTTTTGATGTCAGTGCTGGTTGTATGGTATTGATAACTGAAGCATATATTTTACATGTATAAATACCTAATCAATACAATAATCAAAACTCTGTTACTGTAAGCATTTACATACTGATACACCTACTCGTACTTAACCATAATTATGAATGAAAATATCAAAAAAAAAATTTTTAACAATTAAAAAGACATATAACTACTAATGTCAGTGAAAAATGAGAGTACATGTACTTAACAATTCTCCTTCATGTTTCAATTTATATTTCTTTTTATGTTTGGTTGACATGTACATGTATATATCTTCTTCTCTTCTATCTTTCCACTATTTCCACTGTTATCTTTTCAAATACTAATCTTCTATTTGATCAATGTTTTAAGCATTTCACACTTCTTTACATATTCATCCCAGTGTTATTATGTATATTGTATACTACTCAGAGAATATGTTTGTTTTTGCTTAAGCATTGTATTTGTTTATAAAAGCCGGGCTCGATTAGCTCAGTCAGTTACGCGTCTGACTATCAATCCAGGGGTCGTGAGTTTGAATCCCCCGCCCAGCAACAGTCTCCATGATGATTGATATATGCCATTGTGTCTCATTATCATTCGTCTCTCACCACTGATTCAAGTGGAAAAGTTATCAGTTACTTGCGGAGATGGGGTGTGCTCGAGTACTGGTTAATCCCAGGAAACAGTGGTTAGGTTAACTGATCGTTTATTAGCCCTCGATGGCATAAAAATGACGCTAAATATTCAATCAATTGTTTATAAAAGTATAACTTTCTAATAACATTTCAACCATGCATTAATTTTATGTAATATTGTATTTAGGGAAGGGTCGTAACTAACCTTGTAAGAACTGGTGACCCGACCCAATTGTACATTTATGGCAATAAAATATGTTTAAACAATTTCTTTTTATGTTTCAATGTTAACAATGTTTTAAATCAATAAGTAATAATTTCGATGGCATAAAGTATTTCCATTATTATTCTGTTTGTATTAATTAGGTCACATTCAGTTTTTTAATATCACAAATGTATTTGTAATAAATTGCTTCTTCGTCTGAAATCCAAGTTATCATGTTTTAGTAGACCAGTCCATTAATTTTGATGACATCTTTTGTATATTTCATCTTAATATTGCCAGCAACTAAATTGGAAAAAAAAACAACATCGAAAACACAAAATAATCCAATACAGTAAGTTGTAACATATCTATATTCCTCCGAGATTTCATTCTCACCATTTTATTTTTTTAACTCTTTAAATGTTTGTTTTTCAGACTAATGATGTAATTTGAAAGCAATGTAAATCCAGACCAACCTATCAGTAACTCGCAATCTGATTACTAAAACTGCGCCGTAAAACTGGTAAACCACATTTTTTAGCTGCATTGGTACATTCCATGGTACTATTGTGGGGTAAGGAAATTATCAAAGTGAAGAGATGTTGTATATTTTTAGTCTCTTTACTTGAGAAATTATAAGTTTGTTTTTTAGTTTTTAGTTTTCTTAATTATAATACATAATTAGACCAGTTTTACTTTGTTTTTATGTTACTCTTGAAAATAAATCATCACACATGATACCATCAACAACATGGAGCATAAATCAAAATGGACAACCAATGGGAAATTTTTCTCAACAAGCGTGAAAAATCTGATATTTGAAGACATTTTTGTCTTAAGAAATGACAGGATACACAGTGAAACAATACTTCAGTACTCATTAAAAAAAACATGATGTAAAATGCTACTTTTTTTCTCGTGGTACCCACCTCTACATCAAGGGCTAACAGATGGTCAGTTAACCTAACCACTGTTTCCTGGGATCCTGAAAGGTTAACCAGTACTCTAGCACACCCCATCACTGCAAGTAACTGATAAATTTCCCACTTGAATCAGCAGTGAGAGATGAATGATAATGAGACACAATGTCCTATATCAGTCATCACTGAGACTGTTGCCGGGCGGGGATTGGAACTCATGACCCCTGGATTGATAGTCTCACTCTTTACCAACTGAGTTTATCAGGCTGAGTTTATCCCCCTGTGGGGGAGCATTTGAAAAAACTTGGTCAGACATATGACTCCAACAAACATCGAACTGGAGACCTCTAGTTCTTGGAGTGAGAATTCTTACTGCTAGACCACTGTAACATTTTTACATCATGTGGCCTGTACATGTAACACAATAATGTCTTAATGTTAAATCATTGCAGCTACCTTGCAAAAATCTTCCTAGTTCACAAAACACTCTCCATAAAATATTTATGATCAATGCCATCTTTTTTTCCTTTTTCATTGCTTTCAGCAATTTTATCACTCAAATCATGATGTTGAATTTTACAATTCAACACACACAAAACAGTTTTTTTTACAGTACAATAGACACTCTGGCTGTCTGAACTTAAATATATTTTGCCCTGTTTAATGCCATTGTTGTCTGCTGTTAACATGTTTTTAAACTGGGGAGCAAAATTTCTACTTTATATATACAGCAACAAAGTCTTCTGCTTGCATATGGAAGGTTGTGTGTTCAATCCCTGGTCTGGTCATATCAAAGACTTAAAAAATGGTACTAGAAGCTTTCTCGTTTGGCACTGAGAATTAAGAGCATAGTTCTATATCTGGTCGATCCGGTGTCAGTATAATGTGACTGGGTGGCGTATCATACCATGTGTACATGATACTCCAGTTTGGCAATGCTCAGAATACTGTCTCAAGTAGACACTGTCGCAATATGACTGAAAATTTGTTGAAAGCTTTGCTAAACACCATATAACAATATCAGCAACACTCTTCTTTTATAGCAAAATTAATAAATAAATATACCCCCACCCAGTAACTTTATCCTGACCCTGGTTCCTGTTGCTTCCAATATTGATGATCAAGCAATGAATTTGTTTGTATCATTTGTATCAATCTTTAATGAAGAGGCAACAAAATTAGTGGAGAATCAAGAATACAGGTGTCATAAACTCTGCAATTTTTCGTTGTTCTTGGGTCATCTTTTCTGAAATTTATTTTACGCGCTGCATTCTATTGTAATTTCAGAGTGGACTTGGTAATGATGGACTTTGTTGAAGCTCCTTAATTTAACCCTTTGCTTCATATAGATGCCTTTGGACACCTCTAATATAGACGCCTTTGGACACCTCTACTATAGACGCCTTTGGACACCTCTAATAAAGACGCCTTTGGACACCTCTAATATAGACACCTATGGACACCTCTAATATAGACGCCTTTAGACACCTCTAATAAAGACGCCTTTGGACACCTCTAATATAGACGCCTTTGGACACCTCTAATAAAGACGCCTTTGGACACCTCTACTATAGACGCCTTTGGACACCTCTAATAAAGACGCCTTTGGACAACTCTAATACAGACGCCTTTGGACACCTCTAACATAGACGCCTTTGGACACCTCTACTATAGACGCCTTTGGACACCTCTACTATAGCCGCCTTTGGACACCTCTACTATAGACGCCTTTGGACACCTCTAATATAGACGCCTTTGGACACCTCTAATAAAGACGCCTTTGGACACCTCTAATATAGACGCCTTTGGACACCTCTAATATAGACGCCCTTTGGACACCTCTTATATAGATGCATTTGGACACCTCTAATATAGACGCCTTTGGACACCTCTAATATAGATGCATTTGGACACCTCTAATATAGACGCCTTTGGACACACCTAATATAGACGCCTTTGGACACACCTAATAAAGAAGCCTTTGGACACCTCAAATAAAGATGCCTTTGGACACACCTAATATAGATGCATTTGGACACCTCTAATATAGACGCCTTTGGACACAACTTATATAGATGCCTTTGGACACACCTAATAAAGACGCCTTTGGACACATCTAATAAAGACGCCTTTGGACACCTCTAATAAATACGCCTTTGGACACCTCTAATATAGACGCCTTTGGACACATCTAATAAAGACGCCTTTGGACACCTCTAATAAAGATGCCTTTGGACACCTCTAATATAGAAGGCTTTTGAATTATTGGGTCAGTTATGTTTATATTAACTGACAGAGTGGAAAACAGTGCAGGAAGTGTTCCTATACTGTTTTCAAAGGCCTTCTGTGACTGGTGCAGGAAAACACGTATCTATGGAGTAAAGCGTTAAATTACCTATTTACCATAAATAATGTTTTAAAACATTTTATTGTGAGTTCTATTATTTTATATTAGGTTTTTACATTTGAATTACTTAATCTTTTGTCAAAGGACTTTTCTGTCTTTTCACCATTCTGGTTAATCAATTAGAATAGATGTTTGCAAAAAGTCTCGGACAACCTAAATAACAACGCTTATGGCAAATAGTCAACTTTATAGAACTTTATACAGCTATTCCGTACTATTCATTGAAACACATGAAATGTTAGTTCATTAAAAGTTACTGTGAGCCAAACAATGAAGACCACTGCAAGTTGCTCTTACACTGATATGGGTGTACATTGTTTGTAAATGTAATCATTGAGGTGATTGCAATACATTTCATTCTTATTACAAAAAATATTGAACATTTATTGGTGTGTTAGCAAGAAAATAGCCAGGGTGATAGCAAGAAAAATATGACAGAAGCTCCAGCATGTATGATTTGCTGAAAATCTGCAATTCTGCATCTATCATTTAGGTTTTAGATTCTTTTTTGCATATTCATTTGATTATCTTTTGGCACATGATGTAACCTTTAAAACCAAAATATGTGCAGCCATTCATTGTAGATTATGGACAGCCTAAAATTGGCCAATTAAAATATACTGGAAATGACAGAATTGGCACTAGGCAGTGAAAGTTTAAAGAAATAATAATTTAACAAA
Source organism: Panopea generosa (assembly GCA_029582155.1). Lineage (NCBI taxonomy): Eukaryota > Metazoa > Mollusca > Bivalvia > Adapedonta > Hiatellidae > Panopea > Panopea generosa. The sequence continues at coordinate 17,806,923 of CM055897.1, forward strand.
TAATAATATGGTCATTAAAATTACAAATAATTGTATGAAGGAATCAAAATATTTACATAAACATTTTACCATCAACTGTATACTGTTTTACTGAATTACCACTTTCTATTTACAAGTAAATCCAATATTTAACTTAATACCATCCAACTTATTGAACTGTTGAACAATTTAATCTTTAAAAGCAATTAATATATTATTCAAATGAACAAGTCATGTAAAAATAACCAAAATTCCATCCAAATGAATAAGTCCTGTAAATGAAACCAACATTATCCAAATGAATAAGTCCTGTAAATGAAACCAACATTATCCAAATGAATAAGTTCTGTAAATAAAACCAACATTATCCAAATAAATAAGTCCTGTAAATGAAACCAACATTATCCAAATGAATAAGAAACAATGAAAAACTCAAATATCATCCATATAAATGTCCCATTTGAAGAACAATTAAACACCATCAAAACGGACACTTGCAAATCAACAAATACTAAAAACAGAAATACTATTTTGTATTAGTATGATAAAACACACCATCAAAGAGTGTAGATACTTTGAAACCATCACTATCAAATATAAACCACTTCACCAATTCAGCAGTTCAACTTTTTCTATATATTCATTCTTTTATCCTCCTTGTTTTTCTCCAAACGATACCAAATGACACTTTTTAAGAAGTAACTCATTCAACTACTTTAATCCAGTATTAAAGAATTTATAAAATCACCCCTATTGTGTGGCATGGATATATAACACTTGTGTCTACGCTCCTGCATAAGAAAACACAATATCGGGTTGTACGCATAAAAGTAGAGGACAGTACTGACTGAGTACTGTAAACTGTACACGCTGGAGAAAATGTAGTTTGTAATATCAAATTAGCAACTCAATGGGGAACTTGCATGGTTATATACCTAACTACACTAAGGAAGTTCTATAGCTTTGATAATAATTGCATATAGACCGAAATAGTTGTTATATCTACAAGTCAAAAGTATGCACAATTTGTATTATTGAACATTAATGTAAAAATAAATATCAAAAATAAAGTAACATCTTAATAAAACTTGGTGTGGCATTTAAAAGCAAGATCCACATACAGTCAAACCTGTGTAAGCGGTCACCTCTATTGAGCAGCCACTTGTCTTAAGCAGCCATATTTACTATTTCCCATTTCTATGCTTCCAGAGTAAATTAACCTGTATTAAGCAACAACCTGTCTTAAAAGGCCACTTTTGCTCCTTCCCTTGACTGGCTGCTTAAGACAGGTTTCGCTGTAATTACAAAAGAAGTAACATAAATTGTAAGAAATTGACCTTCCTTCTGCAGGATTTATTATCATCATGCTCCCTGAAAGACTCAAGGAGATCATGCAATTGCCATCCATATGTCTGCTAAGATATTAAGATATAATATATTAATTCCTTCAATCTTTGTAGTCTTGTAAGGTATAATCATTGAGAGAGGATGCAGTGCACAATGGCACAATGGACAGAACCATTTCATTGCCTGAAGCTCAACTTGAAAACAATGAAGATGATTTTTTAAATTTTTAAGATGTTTAAACTTTAAACACTTGTAAAGTATAATGCAGTGGTGTGTGGTGCACAATGGAATAACTCGTGGGTTCGATACCCGGTTGGGTCATACCAGAGACTTGAAAAGTGGTACTAGAAGCTTCCTCACTTAGCATCAGCATTTAGAGGATAGTTCTTTGCCTGTTCGGGCTGGTGTCAGTATAATGTGACTGGTTAGGGTAACATACGTTGTGTCTGCAGCATGATACTCCAGTGTGACAGGTTCAGAATACTGTCTCCAATAGACACCATTGCGATATGACTGAAAAAGTGTTGAAAGTGACGCTAAACACCATTTATAACATTGATAGAGTAACTTCCCTTTTTTATAACTTTCTGAACTTTGATTGTCCATAAAATGACATAAAATGACCTCAAATATCAATTCTACCACAACACACAAGAAAATAGTATTTCTAGTCAAACATTCATGTAAGGGGAGTTTCCATCAGTTGTACAAATTTTCTTGTCTGTTACCTCTCACCAGGTCGTGGGTATGAGTCAATGTATCTTTTATTGGTTTAAAAAAAATGAATACATATATGTGTAATGTTCAGTCAAGGGTACAGAGCACCAGTCAACTTGTGCGATACAGCAGGTATATAAGTGATACAAGTGTAGGCCCACTCCATTCGAGGTCATTGCGTTTGCCAAATAGTTACGTTGTTTACACATATTTTCATAAGATTGGCTATGAAAACGTAATCGGCGACCGCGACATTTTGTTATACGTCGGAACTATGACTAAAAACTTTTAAAATGTATTAGATATATGAATTATAATGATTTAAGATGGAGCTTATGTATATTATCAACAGCTGTGGAGAACAACAGAACTGTTGTAATTTATTCATGTTATTAGAAAAGTGACTCATGAAGTTATAACCTAAACTGCCACAAGTTCATCACCTTGATTAATAGATAGGACAGCGTTACAAACATCAATTCAGGAGCCGGACACTAATGCCGGATGGAGAGTAAGCATGAGCCGGCTGTTCATTGTCTGGCGCTGCACATAAGCCCAATTGCTTGGACGAGCGGTGATATATCACGATGAGAGCACCAGCTCTAAGGTTAAGTATGAGACAACTAATGCAGTCAGATACTTTCTAAGATAAGTATACTATTTTATTATCACAGGGCTTAAGCTACATAAAACTTAAGTAAGGCCAGTGTAAAAATATAGAAACATGGTATGTTATAGTAATGATACAAATATACAGAGTCTAAGACTTAATATAAGATGTAAGAGATAAAGATATAAAGTAGTTTTGTTTTTTTTTCATATCTATTGCATGTAACAGTGTAAAACTAGTTTTCAACCTTTTTATTAGTTTGATTAGTACAAGAAGTAGGAAAAAGCAGGGTAACTTGATAAATTTAAAAGTGCAGGTCTATATATATATATATATATGTAAATTGCCATTGGCACATAATCAGAGGTTGTGTGTGTAATTTATATAATTATGTAAAACATACCAGTTACTTGAAATTGTTTGCACTTTCAATTAATTCAGATTGTTTTTATTTTTCTTGGGAAAAGTGCAGGCCTGGGCCTACTTGTAACTAAGCCAGCGGGAAATATGGTAACATAACATTATTATAAACGTTTACTTTTGCATTATAGAGTGCATGTCTTTCAGATTAAAAAATATGAAAGACGATTTATTAAAAAATCCTAAAATAATAAGGAATGAGACAATAATCTGTGCGGTATGTTAATTCGACAGTGTGGTTTAAACGGGCAGGTAAAACATTTGTAACTTTTCTGGGACTTTGGGGGAAAACGCTACACAGAATAATTTATAATTGGATAAAACAGGCATGAGATGATGGTTTTAAATGTAAGTTGTATATTGTAAGGGCAGTTTCAAAGGGGGCTGACCCATTAACAAAAGTCCATGGATCTTCCCATGCATCGTGATACATTAAAGTTATACATGTAGTATGCGGATGTGATGGAAAGCAAATTTATCGTTTATTGTACACACAATCCATTGTTTGAATTTAGTTAATAGCAAGCGATGTATGAACATATGAAATAAAATTGCTTGTTATCAAGGCTTGGTTGGAACGCACGCTTACGAAGGTGTATAATGAACATTGAAAGTTGCTCGGTATAGATCAGAATTCAATACCTTATTATGTATTTGCCTGTAATGTAATACTACTACATGTAATCCATCCGGGTTTGTCGACATGTGTTGTTATGTTGTTTGATATTGTATATTGTAAGTTATATATCGCTGGTACAGACTGGAGTCCAAAGCCGATTGGTGTGGACTGTGTATTTATCAAATTACTGTAAGCAAAACAATACATGTATGTTGTCTGATGTAAGTGCAAATGTTGACTTTTGTCAGGAATGGATATCGTTTTTTATGAACTGTGTTAATGTGTAAGTAAAGTATTACTAATAATACAGTTTCAATTAGCTTAATGATACCTCTTGACAGTAATGCATTAAATATTGTGCCTTGAGCAGTTTAAATTGCTTGGTATAGATTTGAGTCTTAAGGTCATTGGTAAGAACTGTGTATTTCATTGAATATTTAAGATAATAATAATACAGTATAATTTATGTCAATACAAATGTCGCCTTTTAACACAGAATGTTTGTCAGTATTTATTCCATAATAGATAATATAAACCCAATTGTTACAGATTTGAGCCATAAGTCTGTTTACAAACTGAATTTTACCTTAGTCCTGCTATACTGCTAATAATTATGTATGTCGTAAGTGCATATACCTGCTTTAACTGGGAATGCATATCGTTTTGGTACAGACAGTGTATGGTAGTATGCATACTATTGTAAAACTAATTGTAATTGTTTTAATGCAAATGTTGAATCATTTTCTCGGAAATATATATATATATTGATCAGTCTAAAATTGCCATGGATTCCATGCCAGTTTGAAACAGTCTATTTGTGTATTAACCGTAAATTAGTAAGTATGTGCAAGTGTTTACTGCTTGTCAGAAATATATGTTGTATGGATAATGTGTTTTTATCAGTTTAAAGTTGCTCGGTATATACCGAAGTCCAAGGCCGCTTTGTATGGACCATGTATGTGTCTAAGCATTGTACTTCTAGTTGTGCATTATGAAATATGTATGTAAACATAATAACTCTCAGGTTTATAGGTCGTTTGATATTGTATATGTCATGTATTTTGGACCGTGTATTACTACACGGACAGTATTACATATAATACACTTTAATCTAATAAATGTTACGTTTCCTCAGGAATGCACTTGCTATCGTGCATTCAGCAGTTTAAAGATTATTGGTATAGAGCCGTTAGTCCACTTTGTGTAGACTGTGTATTTGTCAGTGTATTTTGATAGTAATTGACAGTATTAATTGGGAATGCAAATTGTTTGATATCGTGTATTGGACCGTCCAAAACCGCTTGGTACAGCCTTGGGTTCAAAGCCGCTTGGTACAGACTATATGTCCAATATACATTGAACAGTCTCAAACCGCCATGTACAGACTGGAGTCCAAAGTTACTTGGTACGGACTATGTATTAGACAATTTTGTATATTGGGCTGTCCAAAACCGCTTGATACAGACTGGAGTCCAAAGCCATTGATACAGACTATGTATTTTAATAGAAATAATACAGTATTAATAGGGAGTGTCAGTTGTATTATATTGTATATTGGGCAGTCTAAAGCGGCTTGGTACAGACTGTAGAATCCAAAGCCACTTGGTATAGACTATGTATTTGACAATATTGTATATTGGGCAATCCAAAACCACTTGGTACAGACTGGAGTCCAAAGCCACTTGATAAGGACTATGTATTTGACAAAGTATTATAAAACTAATAATATATTATAAATTTCTAGTAAATGAGTGTAAATGTTACTTGTTTGACTGAATTATATGTCTTTTGCTATCGTATGTCAATTAGTATACAGTCATTTCGGTATCTGAGAACGTTTTGGTACCGATTGTACCATACTATTATTCTTACATTATGAAATAGGCTTATATACGTGCAAAATGTTGCATGTTTGATAAAGGATATATGTCGTGTTGATATTGTGAACATAATATTATAAATTTGCTTGGATCAGACTTGAACCTAACGATGTTCATGTGGTTAAATTAATGAATAGTTCAGATAAATAATTTAAATATTAGTAATAGACATTAGTTGCCCGTTCTTTGTTTTTTCTTTCGATATTATAACGGCAATGCAAGTGACAATTCCTATACAATGTCTTGTTCTCTTTAATTCTCTCAGATGTCTTTGAAAATAAAATAAATGATTTGTTTTCGTTTGAGCAAAGCAAATTAGAAAATAAATTCCATTTATAACTACATGATAAAGTCCGACACCAGACCAGATCCGAATAACATCTATTCAGAACAATTCCTCAACCATATTTTCTGGTTTAAAAAAAAAACATTTACCATTTTGGAACTGTGGAAACTGACAAGACTGTTGTTGAGAATTCTTAACTAATCTGTTATAAGAATCCATAAATATAAAGCTTGATCTACAAAAAATGCTGTAACATCCTGTAAAATAACAAGCAAAACTGCCAAAAAGAGGGCGGTAGTGCAGTTGATAAAGTGTGGAGCACTCACATTAGAAGTCATGTATTTGATCCCTCACTTGACCTTTGTCCTCTCAAAACATTTTCTCTAAGTACTGGTTCTGCCCAGTAAAAACAGACTCAAGAATGGCTGATATAAACTCTTTGAGCTATAGTGCATTAGTAGAAACTAATGCCTGTGGTGCATAAGTAGAAACTAATGCCTGTGGTGCATAAGTAGAAACTAATGCCTGTAGTGCATAAGTAGAACTAATGCCTGTAGTGCATTAGTATAACTAATGCCTGTAGTGCATTAGTAGAAACTTAAATGCCTGTAGTGCATAAGTTGAAACTAATACCTGTAGTGCATTAGTAGAAACTAATGCCTGTAGTGCATAAGTAGAACTTATGCCTGTAGTGCTTTAGTAGAAACTTAAATGCCTGTAGTGCATTAGTAGAAACTTAAATGCCTGTAGTGCATTAGTAGAACTTGTGCCTGTAGTGCTTTAGTAGAAACTAATGCCTGTAGTGCATTAGTAGAAACTTAAATGCCTGTAGTGCATTAGTAGAAACTAATGCCTGTAGTGCATTAGTAGAAACTTAAATGCCTGTAGTGCATTAGTAGAAACTAATGCCTGTAGTGCATTAGTAGAAACTTAAATGCCTGTAGTGCATTAGTAGAAACTTAAATGCCTGTAGTACATTAGTAGAACTAATGCCTGGAGTGTATTAGTAGAAGCTTAAATGCCTGTAGTGCATTAGTAGAAATAATGCCTGTGGTACATTAGTAGAACTTATGCCTGTAGTGTATTAGTAGAAACTTAAATGACTGTAGTGTATTAGTAGAAACTAATGCCTGTAGTGCATTAGTAAAACTTATGCCTGTAGTGTATTAGAAGAAACTAATGCCTGTAGTGCATTAGTAGAAACTTAAATGCCTGTAGTGCATTAGTAGAAACTTAAATGCCTGTAGTGTATTAGTAGAAACTTAAATGACTGTAGTGTATGAGTAGAAACTAATGCCTGTAGTGTATGAGTAGAAACTAATGCCTGTAGTGTATTAGTTGAACTTATGCCTGTAGTGCATTAGTAGAAACTAATGCCTGTAGTGCATTAGTAGAAACTTAAATGCCTGTAATTTATTAGAAGAAACTAATGCCTACAGTGAATTAGTAGAAACTAATGCCTGCAGTGCATTAGTACAAACTAATGCCTGCAAAAACATAAACTCTTCATTGTTCTGTCCAGTTAAACCCACAAAAACAAAACAAAACTGACAATGGAGAAAAGATATAAAGACAAGAAACATAAAATCCATGATGATGTGCAAGACAGTGCCTACAGGGACACTGATGAGCTGTGCTAGAACTGCTGGAAGATAGAAAGTGAATACACCAGAGAATGAAGTGTAATAAAGAAGATAGAACTCACTATACATTATCAATAATCATAAATACAATTATGTACAACTAAGTTGATAATCAGCTATTTGTGAACAGGTCAATCATAAGTTTATATCAACAAATATGTAAAAAGTGGACTAATGTGTATAACTAGGTTGGTAATCAGTTGTTTGTCCCATTAAACTTCCCAAAAACACAATTTTTTGATAATAACACAAATGATTGAAATTAAATGTGTTTGTAATATTGCTAAAACTGTAGCTATAAAACCCCTGATAATTCTTTTTTGAAAACGTATCAATTAATAGCTTCGAGCATACTGTGAATTTCTTAAACAAGCAGTGTGCTTGTACAAGGTATTTGTTTACAAATCTCTCCATTAAACATTTTCGACAATCTCCATCAATGTTAGGGAATACACAATGAATGAAGGAATGAATAGGGTTTGACGGCGTATAAAACATTATAGGTTATTCGACACCAACAGGAAGGAAGATTTGAGGTTCACTCTACATGTACAAAAACAACAAATTAACATACAGTTTAAAAATGATACACCAACAAATGAATATGCAGAATGAACCTAGAACCTTGATACCTGCAGAACTGCAGAGTTTCAGCAAATTCTATCGTATTACTCAAATTGTCGCTTCTTACGACATGCATGAGTCACAGTGGTCCTTTTCTTGCCATCACTCATATGGCTCCCTGAAACCACACAGGGGTTGATAATTTAACCACAATAGTGAACATGACAAAAAATGATAAAATGAACATGATACCCATTCGGAGGATTCCTACTCCTCTGCAGAGATCAGCAGTGATTCTATTCTTAGCTGGGACCACACTACTTGGGAATACACAAATAAATACATGTTATTTGACGAATTGTCTTCTGTGCAATAAATTAGCTCATGTTTTCCAGTTCACTTATACACTGAGGAGAATAAAATGGATGTTCTTAAAAACTGTCTAGCCGCAGGCAGCTATTTAATTTCAATACACAATCCCTACAGCCCCCATGCTATGTTTCTCTCTGAAATGAACTGAGCATATATTACAGACAGAAGCACTTCCTGTTTTCTGCTGAAGGTGTTTATTGGAAAATTAGTAAACAAAACCCATTCTGAAGTATTTAATACAATGTACTTTGTATTGACTTTTTTCATTTTCAAACTTGTTCAATGGTCAAATAAACATGTAATCTATTATCTGGAAGAGTAAAACTGACTTAAATTAAACTTAAAAAAGACTGTTTCAAAAGTTCAGTGAGCCTTAAACAGGTCAAGTATAAGTATATTGGCAAATAAGGAAAAAGTAGACCAATATGTATAAACAGGTTGGTGGTAATCAGTAAAAGTAGACCAATATGTATAAACAGGTTGGTGGTAATCAGTAAAAGTAGGCCAATATGTATAAACAGGTTGGTAATCAATAAAATTAGGCCAATTTGTATAAACAGGTTGGTAATCAGTAAAAGTAGACCAATATGTATAAACAGGTTGGTAATCAGTAAAAGTAGACCAATATGTATAAACAGGTTGGTAATCAGTAAAAGTAGTCCAATATGTATAAACAGGTTGGTAATCAGTAAAAATAGGCCAGTCTGTATGAAAAGGTTGGTAATCAGTAAAAAAGGTTGGTAATCAGTAGAAATAGGCCAATATGTATAAACAGGTTGGTAATCAGTAAGAATAGGCCAATATGTATAAACAGGTTGGTAATCAGTAAAAATAGACCAATATGTATAAACAGGTTGGTAATCAGTAAAAATAGGCCAATTTGTATAAACAGGTTGGTAATCAGTAAAAGTAGACCAATATGTATAAACAGGTTGGTAATCAGTAAAAATAGGCCAATTTGTATAAACAGGTTGGTAATCAGTAAAAATAGGCCAATTTGTATAAACAAGTTGGTAATCAGTAAAAATAGGCCAATATGTATAAACAGGTTGGTGGTAATCAGTAAAAGTAGGCCAATATGTATAAACAGGTTGGTAATCAGTAAAAATAGACCAATATGATTGTATAAACAGGTTGGTATTTAGTAAAAGTAGGCCAATATGTATAAACAGGTTTGTAATATGTAAAAGTAAGCCAATATGATTGTATAAACAGGTTGGTAATCAGTAAAAATAGGTCAATATGTATAAACAGGTTGGTAATCTGTAAAAGTAGGCCAATATGAGTGTATAAACAGGTTGGTAATCAGTAAAAATAGGCCAATTTGTAAAACAGGTTGGTAATCAGTAAAAATAGGCCAATATGAGTGTACAAACAGGTTGGTAATCAGTAAAAGTAGGCCAATATGAGTGTATAAACAGGTTGGTAATCTGTAAAAGTAGGCCAATATGAGTGTATAAACAGGTTGGTAATCAGTAAAAATAGGCCAATTTGTAAAACAGGTTGGTAATCAGTAAAAATAGGCTAATATGCATAAACAGGTTTGTAATCAGTAAAAATAGGCCAATATGTATAAACAGGTTGGTAATCAGTAAAAGTAGGTAAATATGTATAAACAGGTTGGTCCAGTAAAATAGGCCAATATGTATAAACAAGTTAGTTATCAGTAAAAGTAGGCCAATATGTATAAACAGGTTGGTTATCAGTAAAAGTAGGCTAATATGTATAAACAGGTTGGTAATCAGTAAAAAAATAGGCCAATTTGTATAAACAGGTGGTAATCAGTAAAAATAGGCCAATATGTATAAACAGGTTGGCAATCAATTAAAAATATGTCAATTTGTATAAACAGGTTGGTAATCAATAAAAATAGGCCGATTTGTGTAAACAGGTAGGTAATCAGTAAAAATAGGCCAATTTGTATAAACAGGTGGTAATCAGTAAAATTAGGTCAATTTGTATTAGCATGTTGGTAATCAGTAAAAATAGGCCAATTTGTATAAACAGATAGGTAATCAGTAAAAATAGGCCAATTTGTATAAACAGGTGGTAATCAGTAAAAAATAGGCCAATTTGTATTAGCATGTTGGTAATCAGTAAAAATAGGCCAATTTGTATAAACAGGTTGGTAATCAGTAAAAGTAGGCCAATATGTATAAACAGATGGAAATCAGTAAAAATAGGCAAATATGCATAAACAGATTGGTAATCAGTAAAAATAGGCCAATACGTATAAACAGGTTGGTGTTAATCAGTAAAAATAGGCCTGTTTGTATAAACAGGTTGGTAGTTATCAGTAAAAAATAGGCCAATTTGTATAAAGAGGTTGGTAATCAGTAAAAATAGGCCAGTTTGTATAAACAGGTAAGTAATCTGTAAAAATAGGCCAATATGTATAAACAGGTTGGTGGTATTAAATCTGTAAAAATAGGCCAGTTTGTATAAACAGGTTGGTGATAAGTAGAAATAGGCCAATTTGTATGAACAGGTTGGCAGTCAGTAAAAATAGGCCAATATGTATAAACAGGTTGGTGGTAATCAGTAAATGTAGGCCAATATGTATAAACAGGCTGGTAATTAGTTGATAAAGTATGTACAAATAGGTCTATGTATCAGTAAGTAAATAAATAAGTTGGTAATCAGTAAAAGAAGGCCAATATGTTTAAACAGGTTGGTATTCATTTGATGAATTTAATATGTAAAAATAGGTTTATGTATTATTAGGTAGATAAACAGGTTGGTAATCAGTAAAAGTAGGCCAGTTAGAATGGACAATGGTTCTACTCTGAATCATTTTAAGGTGTTGATCCTCCACCAATAATAAAAACTGATTATCAGCTGTAATTTGCTGTAAATGGTGTTAAAATCCATTTACTATTCCCTCCCTGTCTCTTATGAGTATCTATTGAATATATCAAGTTTTACACCAAAGACAAGCTTGGCAGAACATGTTGTACAGACCACCATTTTTTTTCTGATAGCTATTTGTATGTTAACTTAACAATTTGGATACAGAATGAGACAGTTTGGTAATTTTAATGTGTAGGTCCAATACTTGAACTTTGAACCTTGGATATGAAGGGTAGACGACCTTGAGATAGAGATCTGGATCGTCCAGCTGCTTCGGTTCACATTACAAATTCTTCCATAGATTAGTTTATACTTATATATTTTAGCTTCAATGTGATGTAAGCTAATATGAATCTCTCTCTAGCCCATTTCCAGGGTAGAACCAGTACAGAGTGTTGTTTCTGAGAGGCCATTTCAAGGGTAGAACCAGTACGGAGTGTTGCTTTTTTAGAAGGCCATTTCCAGGGTAGAACCAGTACAGAGTGTTGTTTTTGAGAGGCCATTTCAAGGGCAGAACCAGTACAGAGTGTTGTTTTTGAGAGGCCATTTCAAGGGTAGAACCAGTACAGAGTGTTGTTTTTGAGAGGCCATTTCCAGGGTAGATCCAGTACAGAGTGTTGTTTTTGAGAGGCCATTTCCAGGGTAGAACCTGTACAGAGTGTTGTTTTTGAGAGGCCATTTCCAGGGTAGAACCAGTACGGAGTGTTGTTTTTGAGAGGCCATTTCCAGGGTAGAACCAGTACAAAGTGTTGTTTTTGAGAGGCCATTTCAAGGGTAGAACCAGTACGGAGTGTTGTTTTTGAGAGGCCATTTCAAGGGTAGAACCAGTACGGAGTGTTGTTTTTGAGAGGCCATTTCAAGGGTAGAACCAGTACGGAGTGTTGTTTTTGAGAGGCCATTTCAAGGGTAGAACCAGTACGGAGTGTTGTTTTTGAGAGGCCATTTCCAGGGTAGAACCAGTACAAAGTGTTGTTTTTGAGAGGCCATTTCCAGGGTAGAACCAGTACAGAGTGTTGTTTTTGAGAGGCCATTTCAAGGGTAGAACCAGTACAGAGTGTTGTTTTTGAGAGGCCATTTCAAGGGTAGATCCAGTACAGAGTGTTGTTTTTGAGAGGACATTTCCAGGGTAGAACCAGTACAGATTGTTGTTTTTTAGAGGCCATTTCCAGGGTAGATCCAGTACAGAGTTGTTTTTGAGAGGCCATTTCAAGGGTAGAACAGTACAGAGTGTTGTTTTTGAGAGGCCATTTCCAGGGTTGATCCAGTACAGAGTGTTGTTTTTGAGAGGCCATTTCCAGGGTAGAACCAGTACAGAGTGTTGTTTTTGAGAGGCCATTTCAAGGGTAGAACCAGTACAGAGTGTTGTTTTTGAGAGGCCATTTCAAGGGTAGATCCAGTACAGAGTGTTGTTTTTGAGAGGCCATTTCAAGGGTAGAACCAGTACGGAGTGTTGTTTTTGAGAGCCCATTTCAAGGGTAGAACCAGTACAGAGTGTTGTTTTTGAGAGGCCATTTCCAGGTAGAACCAGTACAGAGTGTTGTTTTTGAGAGGCCATTTCCAGGGTAGATCCAGTACAGAGTGTTGTTTTTGAGAGGCCATTTCAAGGGTAGAACCAGTACAGAGTGTTGTTTTTGAGAGGCCATTTCCAGGGTAGAACCAGTACAGAGTGTTGTTTTTGAGAGGCCATTTCCAGGGTAGAACCAGTACAGAGTGTTGTTTTTGAGAGGCCATTGTCAGGGTAGAACCAGTACAGAGTGTTGTTTTTGAGAGGCCATTTCAAGGGTATAACCAGTACAGAGTGTTGTTTTTGAGAGGACATTTCCAGGGTAGAACCAGTACAGAGTTGTTTTTGAGAGGCCATTTCAAGGGTAGAACCAGTACAGAGTGTTGTTTTTGAGAGCCCATTTCAAGGGTAGAACCAGTACAGAGTGTTGTTTTTGAGAGGCCATTTCCAGGGTAGACCCAGTACAGAGTGTTGTTTTTGAGAGGCCATTTCCAGGGTAGAACCAGTACAGAGTGTTGTTTTTGAGAGGCCATTTCAAGGGTAGAACCAGTACAGAGTGTTGTTTTTGAGAGGCCATTTCAAGGGTAGAACCATTACAGAGTGTTGTTTTTGAGAGGCCATTTCAAGGGTAGAACCAGTACAGAGTGTTGTTTTTGAGAGGCCATTTCAAGGGTAGATCCAGTACAGAGTGTTGTTTTTGAGAGGACATTTCCAGGATAGAACCAGTACAGAGTGTTGTTTTTGAGAGCCCATTTCAAGGGTAGAACCAGTACAGAGTGTTGTTTTTGAGAGGCCATTTCCAGGGTAGAACCAGTACAGAGTGTTGTTTTTGAGAGGCCATTTCCAGGGTTGATCCAGTACAGAGTGTTGTTTCTGAGAGGCCATTTCCAGGGTAGAACCAGTACAGAGTGTTGTTTTTGAGAGGCCATTTCCAGGGTAGAACCGGTACAGAGTGTTGTTTTTGAGAGGCCATTTCAAGGGTAGAACCGGTACAGAGTGTTGCTTTTGAGAGCCCATTTCAAGGGTAGAACCAGTACAGAGTGTTGTTTTTGAGAGGCCATTTCCAGGGTAGAACCAGTACAGAGTGTTGTTTTTGAGAGGCAATTTAGTTGAGCGTCAATTAGGGATTGAACTTGTGACCTCTGGTGCGAGCAACTGGCATTCTATCCACTGCATAAGTACTGCCCTGCTTGCTTCTATAAGTTACAGTTTGTTCTCTAAACAGAACATGAATTGTGCTCGAATCATTCACGCACAAAATCAAATGACCTATTTTATTTATATTTCTTGTAAAAAATCCATTAATTTAATCAAATTATCTTAATTATGTGGGAAACATGAAAGAGCCTATTGTGATGATTAGTGAGCTGAGTATTTCACACATTGTTTCCACATTTAATTATGGACTAAACTACTGTTTATATATGGAGCACATGGTCCAGTGGTAGAGCACTCTGTCATGGCTATGTGTGGTGTACTTGAATAAGACACCTTTTTCTCATATGCTTAGTACTGGTTCTAGGAAGACTTCGAGCGTGATTTGTTTAAGCTGTATTACTAAAAACTTGTTTTGCAACTGAAGTAAATAAATAAGTTTATACTAAACTGCTGTATTTTTGTACTGGTAATGTTTGTCTATTTTGTGAGTCTTTGATATTTGCAAAAATCTCAACATCAGTGTAATAAATAATGTACAAAATCCCTCATAATTAAGTTTTGAATAATCATGGCAGCTGCCTCAGTTTTTTTTCACAGCCAATCTTTGTTATTTCAATTGATAAACAAGTGTTTACAACTAAGGTAGATGAAACTCAAAGTCATCCTGGGTAGAACCAGTACCAAAAACATATGCAAATGAAGTGTCTTGCTCAAGGATACTACACATAGCCATAACAGAGGATCAAACCCCTGTTCCTTGGTCTGATATGCTTTACCACTGGACCACATGCTCTGCAGCTAATTAATTTAAATATCACTTAAGTTCACTTCAGTAATTATAGTTCTGTAAATATAAGCTTATAATTATGACAGATTCGCAAGCAAAAACACCGTTAAACACACTGAAAATATAACAGTAAAGCATGTATACTGTCATGTACGCTAAAATATCTGCTTCGACTGTAAATGTTCAGCCTATTTTTTTAAAACCATTACTGGTACAATGTATGTATGTATGTATGGTGTTTAGCGTCGCTTTCAACAATTTTTCAGTCATATTGCGACGGTGTCTACTTGAGACAGTATTCTAAGCGCTGTTACACTGGAGTATCATGCCGCAGACACATGGTATGATACCCCACCCAGTCACATTATACTGACACCGGGCCGACCAGACCTAGAACTCTCCTCTAAATGCTGAGCGTCAAGCGAGGAAGCTTCTAGTACCATTTTTAAAGTCTTTGGTATGACCCGGCCGGGGATTGAACCCATGACCTTCCGCATGCGAGGCGGACGCTCTACGGCTAGACCATGCCGCGGTCTGGTACAATGTATATTGTTCAGAAACTTCAGATGTGTTTTTAATTTTTTTTTTCAAATATGATACATACATGTATAATACATGTGACCCACATTAGGTAAAGGACTACCAAATAAAGGTGTAATGATTTATCGATACATCGATGGATCATGATACACCTTTCTGCCGATGTGTGTATCGAGTGTTAAATGAAACTTCCAAAAGATCGCGATGTAATGCATTCCTTAGACCTGCGGTGCATCAATATGATTGTCAGATGTCGTGCATCGCAATTCCATTCTTGATGAAATATACAAAACTAGCTAATAAAAACCAACTATTAAAAAAAGAACGGGTATTTAGAAAAGCAAGACAAATTTTCGGATATAAACTGGCTAAACACGTGACAAATATTACGGACAGCATATAATTGTTGTCATCGCCTTCCCATCAGGTACTATATGTTTATTTCATCACTCTCACAGTTATGCAGTGTAACAAGTTCTGTTGTTTCTCTGTTAATAAAAATACTTTAAAATTGTATACGAGCATAGTAAGTACAGAACACCTTATTAAACAAGCATGGTGACTGCATAAGATACAGTTTAAAAATCAGTATCGTGATGCACATTGCATCACACCTTAAATATTGCAATATGCATCACCTTTTATTTTCACAGACAATATGTAATGTGATACGTATCGTTCTGAAAATGAAGTACAACAACATGCATCACAGATGAAATAAATGCCAATGCACAGCCCTAATACCAAAGCTGAATACAACCAAGAACCTTAAAAACAAGACATTAACCATATCAATGTTTCAAGAGTTAGGTCCCTTTTAACTTTTTTTTTTTTTGCACCTGAACATATAATGACGCAGGGCAGTCGGGTGGAAGGCAATCTTGGAGTCTAGGCAATAAATTTCAATTCCCTGCACTTTTATTATAATTCCTAGAACACAGAAAATTATGCAGTTTATATTCAATTTTTTTCTGTACAAAAACCACAACTTTGTCCTCTTTTCACTAGCATATTTGACCTACTTATCATGAATCAACTACTCAGGGTAACTATTTTGTGTATATATATAACATAATGGTACACAATATTGTACAGCAGTGATGCTTGGTTATCCAAGTATAATATGGATTTTGTAGAGACACCAGTCACGGGTATAACAATTTAAAAAAAACAAAAAACAATAAGGCTACTACCAATCTACCCACTCGTGCTTTTTTAACAGAACATATATGAGAATAAGTAATTGTTACCAAAAGAAATTGCTTTAAAACAAAATATTTACAACATCAAAACAGCATTTTACAAAGAACAAATTAATTATCTACAAAATGATAAATCACAATTATAAATCGTAATACATACCCATTACCCATGATGCTTTAGTATAACTAACAATAAGCCTGCATCCCAGTACAGGCGTCCATAATTACACTATGGATGCGACAATTTCTGGAACTATTGTCAATTTACTTCATGCAAATTCTGTATCAGGTGGCAGAATCAATACGCTGCCGCAACATTTTCAGTACAAAATATTGGCAAATGAATTAATCAGTTCAATTATTAGTTAAATAAAGCGAATTTCTACAAGTTTTGGTCTAACACAGTAATGTAATTCTTTAGTATGGCAAGGGATGTAACTGTATTGTTTAGGGTGATTGTTTCTCTCTAAAAGGTTATTTTGATGATAAATAATAGAATTTTAGAGACACACAGTAACTTAATTATTTATAAATTACTGATTACATATTTTAAAGTCGTTTATTAAATAATTTTACAGCCAAAACTGATTTTGCTAGGCCCAATTACACACAAATTAATTGATGCAAAGGATATTAAACAGAAGAAAAAATACTGTATATTTATAAATATTTTTTTTTCTTCAATAATTTAGATTTATTAAAGCTTTTGTGATGAAACTTTCAGGAACTTTCAAGACAGGCACTCTCAACATATCACAGATAGTTTTTAATGTAATTTCTGTTTATTTGACTTTTTCTACAAAATTTGCTTGCACTAAAATTTGCATTGAAATGCTCCCATGGCACCGTAGTATTGAGAATGGATATGTCATGGTGTAACGTCATAGTGGGAGGAGGGTAAAATAAGCTTGTGAAAGATGTGCAGAATTAAAATTCCATAGTCGTTACACTCAATTTGTTTACTAACATATGTATGACGTAAAAATACATAGACATTCTTGTCCGGTATGTAAGAAAAACTCCTTCCAAATCCTTACATTGAGAATCTGCTGAAATCTGCATTGTACCCCCATTGGTAACAATTCTAGATCTGCCCCACAGTAAATGCTTGATTCCAGTTACTTATACTTATTTCACGTTAAAAACACATTTCTGACAAATTATCAACACGGTTTTGAAATTCAAAACCAAATTTGTATCATACTTGAGTAAATCGAACGAACGAACGAACAAACGAACGAACGACAAACAAACAAGGAAACAAACAAACAAACATCCAACAACTGAATGAATGAATAAATTGAATCAGTGAATGGATGGGGTTTTCTTAAGACTAGGGATGAAAGTGGGAAGAAATGACAATAATCAAGAAAAAATCAGATATCCAAAATTAAATCCAAGACCTCCATACTTTGACAAGGTATTGCAATATCCATACCTTATCTACACCAGCTTCAAGCCTTATTAAATCCTCTCACAATAAAATGCATCCCACACCTGGGGGTGTTTATTCGAGGAATACGGTATTCAAGTTTTTGTTTTATGAGATAAACAATTCCTTTGAGACATGCAATATGTCGCATATCATGCGACTAGGGGGAGATTAGCAGGATACGAGTCATTTCGCTGTCACAAAAGTTGTAAAAATGTCTTCCTCATAAAACACTGATTGTATGTTATTCCCCTTTAAAACAAAAATGATCTAATTTCAACTGAAGTTTAAATAAGATGATTTTCTTGAAAAGTTATAAATCTGCAGAAATGTGTGTGATTATCATTTAAACAGTTTATCAAATGGAGGTTTTGTATGAAATGTGCAGGAAATTTAAGTAAAATGAAGCAAAAATCAGACAAATCTTGACAACTTAATGTTTCATGAATCTTTTGTTAACTTAAATATATCTCACGATATGAAAGAATTTCACAATTGTAACAAGACATTTTGCAGTAGAACACATGATTATCATGATAATGAGGTGCTTTCTATCTATTTTAAATTTTTTTTTTAACCCTTTACTTCATTAATTATAGAAGCCTTTTGACACCTCTAATATAGACGCCTTTGGACACCTAATATAGAAGGCTTTTGAATTATTGGGTGAATTATGTTTGTATTAACTGACAATAGTGGAAAACAGTGCAGGATGTGTTCAGATTGCTTGTTACGAGCAATCTGAACTCTTCCTGCACTGTTTTTGAAGGCCTTCTGTGACTGGTGCGGGAAAACGCATATCTATGGAGTAAAGTGTTAATACATTAATAAATCAGTTTTTTTTATAAATTCCGTTTAAAACTGTAAGCGGTATATCAGGAAAAATCTGTACAATTGTTTAAAACTAATAAAATATTGAAATGGATAATTATAAACTAAAGCATCTCATTATCATTAATAAATAAAATATGAATGGTTTAATTAGTATATTAAATATGAATGGTTTAATTGGAATATTAAATATGAATGGTTTAATTCGTATATAAAATATGAATGGTTTAATTGGTATATTAAATATGGTTTAATTGGTATATTGAATATGAATGGTTTAATTGGTACCGGTATATTAAATATGAATGATTTAATTAGTATATTTAATCCACCAAAACTTGACAATAAGCAATATTGTAATACGAGTGGTA